>JAXQQM020079217.1:0-15731 GCA_034641835.2 Pinus albicaulis | reverse complement strand
CTCAACAATGTCCACAGTCTCTTGGCTGTTTTCTTCCTCATATGATTCATCTATGTTCTTGTGATAGCTAGGATGCATATGAAAATCTTGAATGGCTGTTAATAGATCTTCAGAATGCATATTAACCAAATCCTCATCAATACCTAACAGATATCGTATGATATTCTGAGAGTGATCACAACAGTCCCATGATAAGGATGGAGAGTTCCCTTTATAATTCTTGTAAAATACTTGGTGCATGTCCTTTAAAGAAAACAAACTCCGAGGTTCTAACCATTCATACCAATTCCTAGCTTTTCCTTCTAATGTTGCCATGAAAATTTTCATTAGGCAGTCTTCACGCCACTCAACTTTAAATTTCCACACATGTATATGAAACCTGATGAGATGTAGCAAGGGGTCTTCAGTGTTTTCACCCTAATAGGTAGGCAAATTCTTTAACCAGTCCACTTCAGGAATTTTGTGTGGGAATCCAGGGATATGCTCCCTGATCATTGGGGCATATATTCTCTGTATGCGTGGAAGCATGTTTGTAAATCAGAAAGAGGTCACTGTGTCTCTTCAACCAGTTTAGAGTCTTCTACCAGTGGAGTCATTAGGTCTTTGGATCATAGGGAGTGTGGAGTCGCCAGGTGGATGATTATGAATGTTTGAAGTAGGATGCTGTCCACCATCAGCAATTAGGTAATGTCACCTTTCAGGAATAACCTTAAAACACCACAAACTCCAACCAGAGATTGACTGGGAGGGCGTTTACCAAATATGTCACCTCCGAAGAGGGTGAGATCCGGAGGCTACCTGGCCCTTCCCAGGCTCTGTCTAAGAGTATGAGACACACAACGACCGGAGGATGATTCAAGAAAGGGATGAATTACTATCAACCTAACCAGAGTTCTAAGTTTCTGAGGTTTTTATGAATTTTTTAAGGTGAAATGTACTCAGAATCCCCAGCGGAGTCGCCATTATGTTGGGGTTCCCATGTTTTGGCCAGGTTGACAGAGACCAAAAGATGAGACAACATAGAACCACTTTCAGACCTTAGGATCTAGCCCTCCTAGGTCTAGAGAGGGATCTCTCCATACAAGTCAACGGATAGGTCTTTGAAGCTCTTAGGTTATGATTTTAGGCTAGTTGTATGGCTCAGGGTTGTTCGTTTGGTTGTTTGTGTTTGGTTGGAGGGAATCAGGAAAAGAAGGACCAATATAAGACAAGGATGAGCAAAGAGAAAGCTTAGGCAGAGACAGATGACTCAAAGAACATCAAAGCCATTGGGCTATGGAGTCAAGAAAGGATTTACTTGTAATTAATGTGCAAGCTTTCAGTTGGGCTAGTCATCTAGAGCATTTGGATCTTGAAGGAGATATTTGGAATGGGACACAAGGGATTGAAAATGAAGGAGGAGAACCAACCAACTCTATCTATAGATCAGGCCAGAGGTCATTTAACTCCAGGACTGATTGGACAAAATTAGAGGCAAAACAAGGGATCTTGGAAAGGTTAACTGGTCGCGCAAGGATCCTAGTGGACAGGGCTAACACTAATCCCCAGTGTTCCCAAACCTTCAATCTAAATCCTACCAAGAACATCTGAACATGGAATTCATCAATTCATACATTATAGAGCAGGAAATATCATTCAATACACTGGTTAAATCAATTGAAATCAACGTTCAGATACACATATAAGCAGAAAAAATTGAGGTAGGGAGAGTAGGAAACATAAGGCACCTATCAAGGGTGAATATTATATTATACTTCTGTTGCCTACCAGCAGAAATGAAATGAAATGGAACATAACATAAGAGCAAGTCAATCACAAATACAGAGAAAGAGGAAACATCACTAGCTTCTTTATATCAGGATCCAAAGAAACATGCTTGTCATATTAAAAACAACACCAATCAGGTACATCATAGCCCATAGCTTGAAAATTCAGTCTGAATACATCTAGTCTCAGTCTATCTTACAATATACACAGAGAACTTGTCTAAAACAGGAACAATGCTTGCATTCCACTGATTTCTCATCAACAACATTACAATGTTTCCTTCTGTGCTTTATAGCAAAGGGTGAACCTCAGGTCGACTGAAGGAGTAGGTGAAAATTAAATGTATCATTAAACATAACAATGAATGCAGGGCCGAAACCCATTCTGCTTGACCTGCTATGTATTTAATCTCTGTCACCTTCCTTGTGAAAGAATGATCTGCTTTGGATATGATCTTGACATTTTTGGTCGAAGTACTCCTTTTGCCTGGGCTCAGGATCCTTTGATCGATTCCTCGGGGTCTGTAATCTGCTACTTTGTATCTGAAAACATTGACTTAGGGCTCGAGATCTTCATTAGCTTGCCTTAATCTTCCTACTTGTACTGAATGACTCTGCCTTTTCATCTTGCTTCTGACAGGGTAGCTCGGGCCTTTAATGGTGCCGGAAGGTTTTCACAGATCCTGAACCCTGTTCTTTGAACAAACGACCTTTCTTCACCTTCCCGAGCCTGTTTCATTAAATGTACCATGGTACAGAGCTTTCTTGCATCTCTCGGCCACTGTATGGGAAACTGGATGATCATGGCAGCCATTCTTTCTTTATATCCCTGCAAGAACACGAAAACTGTGAGGAAATCCATGGACGTGACCGACGGATGAGGTGGATGGAGGTAACGAACGCATTTGGTGACAAGGCGGAAGAAATTACGGAGGAAACAATGAAATTTTGCTCTGGTAGGTAATTGACGGAACACAAAACGAAAACGAATGAGAAAACATTAAAAACACGAAAAGAATCAAATATACGTGATGGAATGGGAGAAGGTACGGATGGAACACGTGGAGCTGACGTGGAGGGACCGGGTGAGGGTGGAATATTCAACGAAGGAGGACGAACGCGGGCCGTCGATCGCGAAAGAAATCGACGACTGTCAGTGCAACAGGGAGAGGTGACGACGGGTCAGACGTACGGAGGAGACAAGTTATCGGGGGTGCAACTTTGCTGAATGAAAAACATTGGATGATCCCCTCCAGATCAGACGGTGATCATGAATTCCGCTGCCCGACTTTCATCCAGGAGATAATGCGTGAAATGGAGGTTTTCAGAATAGTACAGGAGGACGCGTGGCAGGAGATGAATGGAATCGCTGGCCTCTGGGGAAAAACCACCAAGCGCATGGGGGCGGTGCGGAATAAACCGGTGGTTTCTAGGCGGATGACGTATGGCTGGCGGGGTCCACCATTTCGGGCGCGCTCCGTGCTGTCGATCTGTCGGGCGAATGGACGGCGGAGATGGACTACGGGGGGGCCAAGGTGTACGGGCATGAGATTTCGGAGCGACCCCCCGTAGTGAATAGCAGTCGTTCGATCGGGTGGGATCTACGGCTGAGGCTACGCCTGAAATGGATCTGTGATAAGCGCCCTTCAAAACTGGGCTATGGTCATAACATCGAGTCATGTGGAAGATAAAGGAGCACGGGGCTACGGCCTAAGGGGCTAGGACCCGAAAACATAAAATTTATCATTTTAATTCATTTTTAATGCATTTTGGGGGCAATCAAAGGGTAACAGTAGGGGAGATGGAGGGGGAAACTAGGGAAATAAGGGAGATGGGGAAATTTAAAGGGGATTTAGGGGGATTTAGAGGGTTAATAGGGGAAAATAGAGGGGAGCAGAGACACTTTGGCAGAAGGAGAAAGAAAAAGGAAAAGGGACATTTGCAGGGGTACAAGGGGTAAATGAAGGCTTTGAGGTACGAAACCAGTAGAGGGGATTTGTATAAGGCAAAGCACAAAGAGACCTCAAGGACGATGTGTCTTCAAGGGAGATGCATTCCTGGAAGGTCTCCAAAATGACATAGCCCCCCAGCTTGCTTGTCAATAATTTCATAGGGGGGCTAACACAACCCTCGCGCCAATGGGGGAAATCCACCAAAGAGGGTGCACCAACTGGCGCTCTGTCCCAGTGTATTGCTCGCACCAAGCTTAATAAGGATTGTTTTTAAAAAATAAATGGCGGAAGTTTGATTCCAACCAACTCCTGAATGAGTCTCTAAAGTGAGTTGGGAGGTTTGGCTCCGGATCTCCATGTATGAGAGGTCGTTTTCCACCTATCATGGAAGCTTCCTTGAGGATAGGGCCAATCCCACAATTGTAGGGATCCCAACTCCCCTCCCACCATCTATATAAGCTTGCCATTTTCCCTTTGAAAGCTAGCCTTAATGGTCATAGAACTAAGAGCTGAATCAGTAGCAAGGATACTATCGCCAGACAGCCTCTGAGAACCAAGCCGAAGAGAGAGAGCTTTGTCCCATTTCCGACGAGCTTCATTGAGATTTTCTCCAGTACTGTCAGCCCCGCCAAATGAATATCCAGCGTCAGAGCTTTGGGTTGTATCTTTCCTTTATTACTATTAATGATAAGCGACTTTGATTATGGTTTCATTCATGTGTCTTTGTTTTTGATGCAATGAATTACATCCTATCTGACTGATGTATGGTTACAAAATTTAGATTCTATGTTGTGTATCATTGTGTTTCTTCGCATGTGTGCAGGTGTCTGGATGTGTTAAGCGAAAGGATCATGATCTGCCAAAGCGAAGGACGAGAAGCATAATACTTTCTTCAATGACCATTGCATAGGACCTGAGGTAGGCAACTTGTTATGTTTTGTTGTTTTTGTAACTAGAGACCTGCGTCACTGCGTGTCTGATTGTTGCTAGACCCGATCTGGGATAGTAGGGATCGCCTCTATCTGTAGAGGGGATTTACCTCTCCAACAACCCCTCAAGCCAACAATGCTCTCGACCACTGTTGGATGAGAAGAAAGGGGGGATTTTAAAATTTTTTTTTTCCTAAGTACATTGGGGATATTGCACAAAGGGTGGTTGAATATGTACACAAAAGGCCACGTAGATACCTAATGGACCATGCAGATGTGTGACAAAGGATGAGATGACTATGCAGTAATTGAAAGATCCCTCGACTGAGAAGGTATCCTCTAGCAGGGTAGGTTGGTTAGATATGGGAAAAGGTGGCAATTCGGCTTGGTATGGTCTAGCAAACAGTTGCAGTTTGGAACGTATGAGGAAAAATCATCAAGGTGAGTTGGCTAGGTAACAACCTTGGTTAGAAATTCATGTAAAAATATATAAGACCAAGGTCACGGGACATGTATTCCAAGTTGAATGGTGGGAAAAAAATCCTACTGGGTGTCACTTCAATTTATTATGGCTAAAGAAATTTGGAAAAGGAAATGGAAAAGGATTTGGAAAGGCATGAGGCATTAATTGGCATTTTATTTATGGAAATAATGGAAATTAGGAGAAAATGAAGGTGAAAGGTCACAGGTTACATGTGAGGAGGAAAATGAAGGAAAATAATGGAAAATGAAGAAAACAGAGGCCTCATTGATAAAAAGGCTTATGAGGATTAGTTCACACACACACACACACACACATATATATATCCAGTTTTATCACAAAGCTCTCTCTTCTATTCTCTCTCTCATACTATTGGACACTTAGATTTTTCTTGGAGCACACTTGGAGGAGAGTGGCACACTTGGGATTTGGAGCAAGAAGGCAAAGGAAAATTAGGGAAGTGCAAGAGGAAATCATGATCAACAACTAAAATGAATTTTTCTTGTAGGTATCGAGTTGCATGTATGATTTCCTTACAAGTTTTTACATGCATGGCACATGCATGTGGTTTCTTGGTTATGATATTTCATTGGCATGGAGGATTTCTTGGATTGACAATGTTTTTGCCTAGTCTTTTCATTTCCTGGATAGTCATGGGGTTGTGGGTTTACATTTTTTTTTCTGGTTGGTGCTCATGTTCCTTATGGTTGTGGGTTGAGTGATTAGTTCGTGGAGCCTTGGTTTGAAAAGTGCTCTAAAAGCCCTATAACATCCTTGTTTGAGATACTAATCCTGGAAACCTTAGTTGGAAAAACGCTCTAGAAGCCCTATAATAGCTTGGGTTGAGTTACTAGTCCTGGAATCCTTGGTTGGAAAAATGCTATGGAAGCCTAACTACAATTATGGTTTGAGTTATTAGTCTTGGAAGCCAAGTTGGAACAAACACTCTAGAGCCCTGGACATCTTGGGTAGAGACCAATCTGGTGATGGTAAGTAATGTCTGACCATGAGGTGGAATCATTGGTTGAGGGTTGATTTGGTTTAGCCTTTGGAAGCCATGGTTTGGTTTTGTTTGTTTTATTCCATGATATCCCACATTTATGCTTGGAATATGGCACAAGGGTGATTAGTTGAAAGAAATATTTGGTTTAGCCCAATCTATGGTTGGGTGGTACGTGGAAGCCCCTGAATTGGTTGGCACTTTTATATATTAATAAGAGGTTTTTTCTGTTGTGATCTATGAGCATATGTATTGATTATGATGGTGACATTATGGTTGATTTTCCATGGTTTATATGTTGGTTTTTGTTGGTTTATATGATGGTTATATGATGTATATTATTTATGGCTCCTGACATGTTTGATGAATATGTGATTGGTTATTGAATATATGACCTAATAGATGATAATGAAATTGATGTGATAAGGCATCAATGCTTCTTAAATATTCTTGTATAAGTATGAGATCCCTATGCTCAGATATGTTGCTAAGACCTATAGATTGCATATTTGTGATATGTTTGATGAAATGGTTGTCATGGTTGGGCTTGGTTCGGTAGAGTACTTGATCAAGTTTTGTGTTAGAGGCTTTGTCTTGGTGTAATTTATTGTATTTCAAAGTCTCATCATGTTCCGGGCAGTGGTTCGAGACTAGCTAGCCCTAAAAAAGTGGTTTAAATCTCGTAGTCTATGGCACAAAACTAGCTGAAAAAGACTACAGTCTCTCCCTTGTAGGCATTGTGGGGGCGACTATAGGGTTAATATCGCATGCATGAATTTTCATGGCAGTGAATAGGGGTTTAATTAATTGTAAGTTTGGGTTAACTCAGGGGTTGGGCACTTGGAGTGGTAGATTGGCTCCTGGGGGTCTTGTATCACTTGGGGGAGGTTTGTAAAGTGTTGGTTCATCAGTTCCACTTCCTTAACTGTGCTTGGGGAGTTGAATATTTTCATAGTAACTCTTCATCACACATTTACCCCAATGGAACAATATTCTTGGGTAAGTGTGGGAGGAGGGTGTTATAGAGTGGTATCATAGTGGATTTTGTTCTCTTTGGGTGGTGTATGGTTTCCGTTCTCTTTATGTGTTATCTGATACCACAGAGTGGTATCATAACATGGTTCAACACTTGGAATGGATGGGAGGAATTAGTTTGTCATACATACATGTCGATTTCATATGTGTTCCTTATGCTTGTGGTTTATGTGCTTGTTGCATATGCATGGCGTTGGTCATAGTTGCAGTGGTGTCGCCATGTGGAATTTGATGGTGTTGTTGATTGGATGTGGTCTTCATGAGTATATGTCGGTTATGCATTTGTTATGTGTGTCATTGTCTATAGTTTGTTCTGCACACATTTTTATG
The DNA here is from genome assembly GCA_034641835.2 of Pinus albicaulis. Taxonomy (NCBI): domain Eukaryota; kingdom Viridiplantae; phylum Streptophyta; class Pinopsida; order Pinales; family Pinaceae; genus Pinus; species Pinus albicaulis. The sequence continues at coordinate 8,238 of JAXQQM020079217.1, read as the reverse complement.
GTTATGGTTATGCATGCATAATAGGTTAGAAATGAATTTTGAGGTAATTGTATGTAGTTATTTCAACATGATGTTGTTGATAAGATATGATGTTGATATGTTGGCTAAGAGAGAGCAGGAGATGCAGACTATTAAAGCAAGGTTGCAACGCTAGAATTTGGGGTAAGAGCATATCATCATACATGTAGGTATGTGAGTTAACGAATTTTTATATGCATTAGGGTTATATACATGTTTTTCATTTTATTGTTGTTGTGGTTACATGCATGGTATATTCTAGTGAATCAATGTGGTCATATGCACATGTGTCGAATAGTCATGAATGATAGTAACTTCTTGTTATATGCATTGTTGTTGTTGTTTTATGTTAGTTGACTTGATGATTATGTTATATGTTGTTGATAAGTATGGTGTATGTTAACTTGTTGATTGTTATATGATATTTAACTTGATGATTATTTTATATGGTGTTGATAAGTATGCTATATGTTAAATTGTTGTTGTTATATGTCAGTTAACTATATGATTAGCTTTATTGCATTAAGATCTTGATGTTATATGTATCATTTTCATATGGATTGGTCTGTATAGATGGTTATGGTTGTGACATTCAGGTATGATATGATATACTTGTGATGTTGTGTTGTATTAATCTGGATTAACTTGTGCATATGTGATAGCCTCCTTGACATACATTGTGGTGAAAATGGCACCAAGAAAGATTCTAATTTAATTTTCCCTTGAATTAAATTAGAAAAAAATTGTAATTCCACATCAAATGAAAACTTGTACGAGTTAACTAGGTTATTTTTACTTAGTTGGTTTAGTTAATTCAAGTTGAGGGTCTAACTTGAGTAATGTAGAGTGGCCCCTACAAAATAGGAGCCATGGTTGAGTTTGTTTTGAGTTGTAATTAATTAACTCAATTTATCTGAGTTAAAGTCAGTTTAAATAGTTCCAACTGATGGAGGAACTAGTGAGAGTTCAAAGTGTGGAACTTGAACTTGAACCACATGCAGTGATCAATCATATAACTAATAAATCAACCATAAATAATTCATGCATGTCAGATCATAGAAAGACCCATTTGAGATTGGAGTTCAACGATAGTGTACTATAATTTGTATAATCATCCAAATTGTAAAATTGGTGCATGTAGTTAGAGGAAGGCCCTATATTTATTGCGCAATTAATATTGGAAATTTCCCTAATTAATAGGGGTTAATTACCCAAGGAAACAACATAAGGAAATAGGGATCCAAGAAGGCATAAAATTGGTTAAGTATTGTCCTAGGCTTGTCTAGGAAGCAGTGAGACATATAGAGATAGTGAAAAGGTTTCTCTGGTTGAAGAAAAACATTTTAATCTTATATTTCCTGACTTATGCAATATACATATAGTGGGGTTTTTAGATGAGGATTTCCCAGGAAACAATTGTGTGATGTGTTATTGAAATTATTTCTCTTTTATGCTTTATGATTTAGCATCATAATTCGTTTCCACAATTGGTAGATTATATTCAATTCTAATGTTTTAGCATATTACAATTAGAAGTTTGAATCTACATGGATTTTCTACATGGTATCAGAGCTGAAATCACTATAGAAGAGAAGAGTATGAGTTTTTACTTGCAGGAGGAACAAGTTTTGTGAGTATCTTCTTCAAATTAGCAGTAGGATCAAGATGGCGTTCTATGGTTTGATGCTTGAGTATGCCCCTAAGGGTAGCTATAATTACATTACTTGGAGAGGCCGTATGAAATCAGTCTTGGAAGACAATAGATTGAAGGAGTTCATTGATAAGGACATCCTGAAACTAGCTCCAATTGATGCGTGGATCTAGTAGAGTGGAAGAAGTGTGTTGAAAATGCTAGAAGGATTCTACTGGAATGTGTTCGAGATTACATTGTCTTGAACCTTCGCAGGAAGGAAAATCCATCTACAATGTGGAAGGATTTAATATATTTGTTCAGAACAATTGTGACCACAAGAAGCTGGAACTAAAGGACAATCTTAGGAAAATCAAGATGGAGAAGGGTGACACAATACCAAAGTACTTGACCAAGTTTACCCAATGTCAGGATGAGCTTGGAAGTTTTGGTGTTATAATTTTTGAAGATGATCTGGTGAGCCTAACACTTCTAGGCCTTCCCAAGAGCTGGCACAGCTACCAGGTTTTGGAAAATGGGAGGGAGAAGCTACTAGAGTGGGAGCATTTGTGATCTTACTTGGTGCAAGAAGATATTTAGAGGAACACTAGAGATGGATCCTCATAAAAGAATGATGATGAAGAGAACTATGAATTCGCTAGAAACGCAAAGAAAGGGAAAGGGAATTCATCCCATTCCAAATCATATTTTGGTCAAGAAAGAAAAACGACTTGTCGACGATTAAATGTTTCACTGTCACAAGCTGGGACACTATGACACGAAGTGTTTTCAAAAGAAGGCCGGAAAGAATCCCTCAGGAGGAGCGGAAGCTGAAGCACTTGCTTCAAAATTTGAGTTGGATTTCACCCTCTTCGCATGCATGGCATCATTTGTGATGGGTAGTGTGCGGTACCTAGTTAGTAGAGTCTCATTCCATATGATTGAAAACAAAGAGTTCTTCAATGACTTGGAGGAGAAGGACCTCCATGAGATGATGGGAGGTATAACGTGACCAAAATCAGTACTGTTACCTTTCAGAGGGATTCTAGTTCTACTCTCACATTGAAATATGTCATGTATGTTACTGGTTTGAAGAAGAACTTAGTTTTAGTTTCTATGTTGGAAGATTGTGGCTACGATGTGATATTTAGTAAAGTAAAGGCATTCCTTCATCACACAACCATGGGATGGGTGAAGAAGATCAGGGTTCAGGTAAAGAACCTCTACATTAGAGCAAATTTCAGCCTAAAAGTGGCCTTCTAAGGAAAAATAATTAAATAATAGTTAAAATAATAAAATAAGAGTTATGAATTTTGGGGGGAAACTAATAAAACTACTTTTTTTTTTTTTAAATTGTATTTTTGGATTATCTCCTTATAGGTTTACTCAAATTTCAAGTGTAGACACTCATTGGATGCAAAATTAAATTACGCATCCAACAAGTACCCATTATGCATACTGTTGAGAAGACCCGCATTGATAAAAAATGAATATACATTAAAAAATCGTGGTATCTTCATTTTTTATTAATGCGAGTCTTCTCAAAAGTATGCATAATGGGTACTCATTGGATACAAAATTTAATTCCACATCCAATGAGTATCTACACTTGAAATTTGAGTAAACCTATATGAAGATAACCCAAAAATACAATTCAAAAAAGTAGTTTTGTGATTTTCCCTCCAAAACATTTACATGTACCTCTTTTTAAATTTCAAGGATTTTGATTGGTTTACATATTATGACACAGGAATTAAGTGAAATTTTCATGGGCAATTTTAGGCTGAAATTTCCTCTAATGCAAATTGGATGTAGAATATTTGTTACCTTGAGCACGAAAGAAGAGGAGGTGGAGAGTCTAGACATCGGTGACTTATGGTAGAAAATTTTATGCCATCTACACCACAGGGCTTTGAAGATGATGCAACAGATTTCTAGAGGAATTCCCAAGGGTGCACTTGAGCAATGTGATACATGAAAAGGGTGTAAATTTTGGAAGTAAACCAATTCCACCTTTCATGATAACAACAATCAAGTGTAAGAAATCCTTGAAAGAGTTCACTCAGATGTGTGTGGACCATTCTTGACAGCCTCCACATCCAAGTAAAATTATTATGTGATTTTTGCAGATGATTTTTCACGCAAGTGTTATATATTCTTCATGTAGAAGAAAGACCATACGTTATCAAAATTTTGTGAGTTAAAAGCACTTGTTGAAAAAGACTCAGGCAGGAAAGTGAAGTCTCTCAGGAGCGAAAACGATGGAGAATATGTGTTGAATGAATTCAAGAAAATTATGTGTATGAGGAGGCATTCAATGAGAGTTGATAACACTCCATAAACCACAACATAATGGGGTTGCAGAAAGGAATAACATGAACATTGTGGGAGAATCATGGGCGATGGTACATTATCAGGGCATACTGTTTCACTTGTGGGTAGAAGCATACAACACAGTTGTGTATGTGCAGAATAAGAGTCCTCTTCGAATCCTTGGGATGAGTACATCAGAGGAATCATTTTATAGTAAGAATCCAGATGTGGCGCACTTTAGAATTTTTTGTCATCATTTTATTGTCATGTTACCAAGGATGCACGAAAAAAGTTAGAACCAACAACTATGTTGAGAATATTTTTGAGGTACACTGATACACCTCATAATTATCGGGTGTACCTTCCATATCATAGGATGATAGTGGTTTATAGAGATGTGAAATTCAATGAAGGGAATGCCATGTGAATTTCCCTTGAGAGGTAGCTTCAGTTGCATGCATATGAGGAGATTTTAGCTCCAAAAGAAGAACCTCAAGATGTCTGAGAAGCCACAAGTAGAGGAGCATAGAGTGGAATCACGTACTCATGCAAAGACATCCAAATATGGAAGGAAGCACACCAGAGAGGCTAAAAGGTTGATGCATGATGCTAGAGAGAATGTGGGAGCAACCACATAATAACACAGGCAAAAAAGGTTCCTAGATTAGTACAATGTCTATATGGATGGATCTTATGAGTGAGAATGCATAGACTAAGTCATCCCCATTCGAGGAATCAATGTAGCAACTAGTATGGGTTGATGCCATGGTAAAGGATTATGACACCATTATCAGTAATAGTGTATGGGAAGTTTTCCCAAGACTAGAGGACAAGTCAGTTGTAGGATCCAGGTGGATCTACAAGGTGAAGCAAGCAGTAGATGGGAGTGTCAAGAAACACAAGGCCAGATTTATGGCCAAGGGGTTCTCTCAGGTAGAGGGAATAGATTACGAGGAGAACTTTTCTCTAGTAGCAAGGTACTATTCAATCTGATATATTCTAGCACTTTCAGCACAAATTGGATGGAAAATACATCAGATAGATGTAAAGGCAACCTTCCTCAATGGATTTATTGGGGAAGAGGTGTACATAGAAAAGCCGAAAGGATTCGAGGCCTTATACAAATATTCACATGTGCATAGACTCAAATGATCATTGGATGGACTGAAACAAGCACCTTGTGCTTGGTACACTAGGATCGACAGTTATTTCACTGGGTTGGGCTTCACCAAATGTGAAGAAGATGTGAACCTTTAACATATTGTGGTTGAAGGTAAATTATTGATTATATTATTATATGTCAATGATTTAATTATAAAAAGTGATGAGAAGGTGATAAAATATTGAAAAGAAGATTTGGAAAGAGAATTTGAAATAAAAGACTTGGGACCCTTGCATCATTTCCTTGGTTTGGAAATTTGGAAAAGAGATGTGGAACTGTTTGTCTCTCAGGGAAAGTATGACAAAGAGATATCGAAGAAGTTTCACATGGAGAGCAACAAACCCATGGAGAATCCTCTAGCATGGAATTAGAGGAAGGAAGATGCTACTTCTGGTGAAGTGGTAGAAGATACCATTTATAGGCAGCTTGTGGCTTCACTTATGTACTTAGTGAACACATGATCAGACATGTGTTATGCAGTTAACCATATTAGTTAAGCAATGGTTAAGCCTACTAAGCTCTATTGGAAGGCATCCAAACATGTGTTGAGATACCTTAGAGGCACCACCCATTTTGGTCCTTGGTACAAGAAAACTAAGGGAGTGAATCTGAAAGGCTTCACAACTAGAGATTAGGAAGGGATTCCATCCAACAGGAGGATCACATCAAGCAGAATATGTAGAAATTATACAACAAGCATGTATATCTTGGATTCACCCGATCTAACAATGTGCAAAAGTTAAATACTGAATTGCTTCTACAAATATTTTGCGAAATTAAAAAGCACAATCGCTAATCACATGAACATGAAGAAAGATCAATCATGCACAACACAGCTAATTTCTCAGGGAAATATTACAGCTAAAAACCCCACTATCTTCTATTGTATATTAAGCATGGATCATGAAACAATTACATATAAAAATATTCTCACAAGATCCCTCAGTACATCAGCTAATTTTCTCACATTTTCATATGCAAAACTGACCAACACATAGCCAATTCTCAGCCTCCAGACAACCTGCCTTCCTTGTGTAATACATGATGGTAAAGATTCCTAAAATATAGGAATTATTTCCTGCCTTGAATTCGCAAGTATCATTAGCACTCCAATGGGTGTTTTCCTACTTTTGTGCAAGCAAATAATCCTACAACTAATAGTACTCAACCTCCCTTTCACCTAGAACTCAACTGGGTCTCCACTGGATTTGACATGCATGCAACTAATAATAGTAAATCTTCAGTTGCATGTGAGATCACTGATTTTGAATTAATTAATATTTAATTCATTGAATCTCTCACTAATGTATCTTCAGTTACAACTAGCACAACTGAGTTTAACTCACTTAACTAAGTTAAAATGTTTACAACTTGCACCAACTCATGCACCACTGCACTTTGAACTCTGTTACAACTATAATTACTCTGCATGTCCCACCAACCAACCTCTAACTCGAAATCCACTAGCTAATTGAATTTATCACTTTCAGTTAACTCATTCAAATCCACATTGAGAATAGATTACAATTTAATGTCCATCTAAATTAAGGGATAATAAAAATAGACATGCACCCAAAAATAGCACTGTGAGCCCCACCCTAGTGTAGGTGCTTAATGCAACCAAGTGCTAAATGCAACCAGGTGCTTAATGCACTAAGTGTGGGTGCTGAATCTTCTTGTTGAACCTCAACACTCCCTCTCAACAAGAAAGGGATTATCCTTCACCCCGATCCTGTCTCTATGGTATTCGAATTTTCTCCTGGTGAGTGCCTTCGTCAGAATATAAGCATCCTGATATTTTGTGGAATGTATTGAAGCAACATGATCCTCCTCTGCACACAATCTCTAAGTTTATGGTACCAGGTATCTATATTCTTGGACCTATCATGAAAGGTATAAGGATTAATCGAGAGCTTAATGAAACTCTAATTATCACAATGAATCACTGTCGGATCCATCTGAGAACCAAACAAGCCAACCAAGATCTTTCTCATCCATATAGCCTCACATGCAGCTTGAATTGCTGCCATGTATTCTGCTTCCATTGAGCAGAGTGCCACTAATCATTGTTTCCTGCTGTACTAGGAAACTGCCATCGATCCAATGCTAAAGATCCCCCCTGATGTGCTCTTTCTTTCCGATGGACTTCTAGCCCAATCTTCATCTGTGAAGGCATGAAACTTCACTCCATTTGCCCTTCTGTACCATAGACCATACTACGATGTGCCTCTCAGGTATCTCAGGACATGCTTCCCCGCTTTCCAAAAGATCTTGGTAGGATTAACCATAGCTTGACTCAGCTGGTTAACTGCGTAGCAAATTTCTGGTCTCATGTTCACTAGATACAATAGCAAACCCACTAACTGTAGATAGACAGTAGCATCCACTACCTCTCCAGAAGTAGCATCCTCTTTCCTCCAATTTCCTGGAAGAGGAGTATCCATGGGTTTGCAACTCTCCATGTTAAACTTACCTAGTATCTCCTTTTCATACTTGCCTTGACACAAAAATTTCACCATCCCGCTACCATATTTCCAATCCAAGGAAATAATGAAGGAGGCCCATATCCTTCATTTCGAACTCCCTTAAAATATCCTCCTTGCATGAGTGTATCAGCTACTCATCACCAGTTAAAAATAGATCATCATCATAAAGAATAATGATCAATAGCTTACCCCCAACCATAATCTGGTACATGTTTTCATCTGCTTCACTTTTGGTGAAGCCCAGTCCGGTGAAATAACTGTCTATTCGAGTGTACCAAGCACGAGATGCTTGCTTTAGCCCATACAACCCTCTTTTGAGCCTGCACACGTGTGACTCACTATTGAAGATCTCGAAACCTTCAATATGCTCTATGTACACCTCTTCCTCAATGATCCCATTGAGAAACACAGTTTTGCTGAGAATGCAGAAGATGATGGGAGCTTAGTGAAATGAAGTCGCTTCACTAAGTGGGCCCGCAGTAAATTGGCAAATTCCCGCGCAAAGTCTATTTTTAGACTATGTCTATTTTTAGACATACGGAGCATAATTTGGGAATTCTACTTGGAGATTCTTGAAGTATGCGACATGTCGGTAAAAATAGATGCGACCCTATTTTTTAGGACCCAGA
>JAXQQM020062977.1:0-54860 GCA_034641835.2 Pinus albicaulis | reverse complement strand
CTGTTGGGTGCTAAAAGGTGTCTTTTAAAACTCTTATTTATCCCACATTAATTTTCAACCCAGGCAAGTCCTCTTATTTCAAGAGTGTACACAGTATGTGCACGCTATAATCACAGAGAGTAATGTTTCTTAAAATGTAGTATAGATCTTTCAAATACAAGGGTAAATGGATGCTTGAAAATGAAATCTAATTACAATGACATGAAACTAAATGCTCTAAAATCCAATCACTCAATCAACAATCATCAGTCAATGATGCAGTAGTAATAACTCTTTCCTCTGGCAACTGATGTAAATGAGGTAAAACATAAACAAGATCCTCAGTCTGACAACTTAGGTAGCAATAACCAATGTCCTTTACAGTTGATGATCTTACACTCCACACTAAGGCAATTAAATGGAAACTGAACTAAATCACTAATGCTGCTAATGAAAGTAAACTAGGCAAGCTCTCAAAAGCAAAACCAAACTCTTTGTAGGTATGAAATAAACTGTAAATTAATTAAATGAAATGAACAGTAGATCTATTTTATTGGAATTCAACATCAAACAGAAATGAACAACAAATTCTATCTAATGGAAATGAACAGCAATCATGAGATGAACAACAAATTCTATCTAATGGAAATGAACAGCAAAGCTATTGAATAGAAATGAACAGCATAACAATGTAAGCTGCAAGGAATAATAATCTTGTTATGGTGGAAAGGAACAACAATGCGGTTCAATCACATCTTATGTAATAAAACGAATTCATAGAATATTGAAATAGCAAGCTATAAAACAAGAAACTTTAAATCAATGCGATTAAAAGAAATAAATATTAAATCATATCATTCACATGCTACAAGAATCAAAAATATAATACAGATACGCAGTGAACTCCACTAGAGGCCGGGCCCTTAGCCGCCAGTGAGCACTGCTAAGTTACTTTAGAATAATCGAATGTGTAGCAACTGAATTTATGTATTAATCATATGCAGCAAAGTTTACAAGCAATCGTAGTCTGTTTTAGTTAACAACAGTCGATGAAAAATTCTGAAAATTACAACAGGAAATCTCCCCCCTAATGGCAATATATGCTCTCCTTTTATAATCAGAAAGAAGAGAAAATAAATAGTAAATGTGATCCATCATAACAAAATTGGATTGTTCCCAATAACTTGATCAACAAGAAAATATATTTCCATCAATCATTCAACAGGAACAAGTCGAATTTAGTATTGAAATTAACATCATTTGGAAAACGACTGCAACAGTGAATCTAGGAAAACCGTCCTTAGAGAACCTTTCGTTTCTCTTAATACGGGCTAAATTTTGGCAAATCATTCTTTTAAGAAGTTAATTCGGTCCATTCTGGACAAAACCCATGTTTCAGATTTTCTAGATTCTTCTCCATTTGCCCAAAATTTCCAACGCAAAACTGACACTCTTTATTCCAACGAATTTCTGAGTTGGAATATTTGATGATGAGTTGGAGATAGGAATATTTGATGATGAGTTGGAGATAAAATTTGCAATCTGGAAAAGATCTTGGAGGCTAAAATGGTGAGTGATGTTACAAAATATATTAATAAACCATCATTGATAAAATCATGCATAATAATCATGAATCTATTAAAAATAAAAGAGAAGAAATAATATTTATCCATAAGATCATAAATATTTATAAGATGGAATTATATGATAAACCATGATAAATTACGTGATAAAGAATGGTAGAAATGGATGAAATAGGTATTAAAAAATGATAATAATAATGACATATTAACGGCCCAACAATACCTTGGCCATTTAAGATCGAAAGAGGGTATAATGGTATATATGTGGAAGATGAAGTACATTTTATATTGGCTATGTATGAAATAGGTATTTGATATAAGATCGTTTATGGAATTCACTGTGTACTACCGCAGATTTGTAAAGTGATTTTCCAAGGTAGGACATCCCATAATATCACTATAAAAGAAAGGTGTAAAATTTATCTTGACACAAAAATTTCAAGAATGTTTTGACAATTACAATACCTTCTCACAATAACGTCCATATTAAAAATACCTAATCTGGACAAATAATTTTTTGAATGGACAAATGCATGTTCAAAATGGCTTGGGGGAGTGTTAATGCAACGAGTACATGTAATATTTTACGAGTCCTAGACATGAAAGGAACACAAAAATAACTATGCATATTATAATCAGATATGGAAATTATTATTAATGATCTGATAAATTGGAGTCACATTATTTCTTTGGAAAATTTTCACCTTGATAAAAAAATCACATAAGTTTGAAATAGTTTTTTAGACAGCTTGACATGAATTCCATGCAGGATAGGTGGACGTAATTTTTAAGGGATTATAATTTTGATATCAAACATCTAAATGGAAATGAAGATAAGGTGGAAATTATATGTGAGATAACTATGAGTAGGAATGAAACGATTTTTTTCGGAATTCGTAAAAACAACAACATTAAAATATCAAAATTATGATATGATTCATAACATTTTGAGGAGCGAAACTTCTCAAAAGAAACAGATGATGTATAAACTTAATGAGCAAGGATTGTTGGTTTATAGAAACATACTTTATGTCCAAAATTAAGGTGAAATTAGAATACTGATGTTGACAGAATATGAGAATAATCCATATGAAACACATCCTAGATATCAAAAATTTATTTTTGCACTGAAAAAATTAAAAAAATTAAAAATTAAAAAAATCATGGCCAAGAATGAAGAGGGATGTTGGAGAATATTTGGCAAGGTGTCACGAGTATCAATTAGTGAAATAAGAACAACAACACCCAGTGGGATTGATAAATCCCTTACCCATACTATAAAGGAAATGGGAAGTGATTTCACTCGATTTTATAATGGGATTTCCTAGAAGAAAAATACATCATAATTGTATCATGGTTGCAAATGTGCCACACATTTTTATGAAAGAAATATTCTAGCTCCATGGCGTACTTAAGACAACGATCTCAGATTAAGATGTGAAGTTTACCTTAGAATTTTGGAAGGACATATTTGTTAGGATGGGTACACAACTAAATTTTAGCACTGTGTACGGTCCACACACTAATTGATAGATATAAATATGAAATAAAGTATTTGAAGATATGTTGTGTATGCATGTTATGAATGAACCTAAAAAATGGAAAGAATATTTACACATGGCAGAATTTTCTTACAATAATGGTTGCCATGCATCACTCAAAATCAACCATTTTGAAGTGTTGTATGGGAGGATATGTCGTGTTCCATTGAATTGATGTTGTCAAGAAGATAAACACATGTTGGGACCAGATTAATTATAGGAAATGGAAGATATGGTTAAGAAGATCAGATAGAATATGAAGGAAACTTAGGATAGGCAGAAGAGCTATGATGACTTTAAATGAACACATAATAAGTTCCAAATAAGATAATTTTTTTATGTTAAAGTTTGACCTAAGAAGAGCTCCTTGAGTTCTAAATAGGCCCCTCAGTTTAGTGGGCCATTTGAAATTTTGGTTAGAGTAGGGCCAATGGCCTACCACCTACTAGCTCATATTAAAATTCATAATGAGTTTCATTTATCTTTTTTCAATAAGTATGTACACAACCTAACTCATGTAATTTATTTCCATTTTATAATTGTTGAACTGGAAAGAGATTTTTTGTTGGTTATGTGTTATATTATTTCCACGACTAAGCACACACAGGGGGTAAGAGGGCGGGCGACAGCCCCCCCTTTGCGCTGGGTGCAAAAGGGGGCGGTAGCCCCCCTTATCTAGGTCCGGGGCAGTGCCGCGGTGAAATTTTTTGGTCCTTAATTTCCAGTGGGTGGTTCGTGCCCATGGTTTTTTGCATGGTTTTGCACATGGTTTTGGGGTACGATGGTTTTCGGCCCCTGGTATTTTTTGTAGATCTGGTCAAGGGAACTACGGTTATGTTCTAATCCAGGGTTAATGGATTGTGGTTTATATATTCTTCGGCATGTATATATATGTGTTGTAACACTAAAAGGAATATAATGAATAATCAAGTTGGTCATCTCGATTTGGGATCCAGGGGAAAATCTCTATGTTTATCTATTTTATGTTTTATGCTCTCGCTATTGTTTTTTTTTGTTAGAAGATTCATATGTAGATAATTTATGTTCAGGGTTAAAACCTACATTTGGTATCAAATTAGTTTCGGCTTCAAGGGGACGCCTTTGCTATTGAGGTTTTTTTGCTCGGGCCTGTGTTAGACCCTGTTCAGTGGGAGATCTGTGGGATTGTCTCTTGTGGTGAAAGAAGATGGCGAGCGGCGGAAAGATAGAGATCGAGAAATTTAATGGTAAGAGTTTTGAGTTGTGGAAGCTCAAGATGGAGGATCTACTGGTGGATAAAGATCAGTGGATCACGGTAGATTCGGGTACTAAACCAACGGCAATGTCATATGAAGACTGGAAGAAGTTGGATCGGAAGGAAAAGAGCACAATACGATTGTGTGTCTCAGATTCAGTATTGTTGAATTTATCTGGGGAAGCTACGGCAAAGACCTTGTGGGACAAGCTAGGGACTTTGTACCAATCTAAGTCTCTAGTGAATAAATTTTTCCTGAAAAAAAGGTTTTATAACCTGACGATGAAGGATGGAGACTCGGTGACAGAGCATCTAAACACCTTCAATACTGTGGTAAGTCAACTGTCATTTGTTGAAATTAAAATCTCAGATGAAGATAAGTGCATCAATTTGTTATGTTCTCTACCAGACTCGTGGGACAGTCTGGTTATTGCAATAGGTAGCAATACAACTACCTTGAATTTTGATGACATTGTCTCAGCCTTGCTATCGGAGGAAATGAGACGGAGAAATATGGAGGGTCAAAATGGAGATGCCTTATTTGTACGAGGAAGGTCCCAAAACAGAAACAAGAATAAGGTTTCGAGTGGGAGATCTAAATCTAGAAGGAGATCTAAATCTCCTAGAAATTTCTTAAAAGTGTGCTGGAAATGCGGAAAGGAAGGGCACTACAAAAAGGACTACAGATCTAAATCTCCTAAGAAAGGAAAGGGATCTGATGATTCTCCTTCTGTAGAGGCAAAAACCACCTCGAATGAAGGTGGGGATGTGTATTTGGCTTCTTCTTCAAATACACATGTAGATTATGTGTCATGGTTGATTGACTCAGGTGCATCCTTTCACTTCACTCTCCATAGGGAGTCGTTCTGCGAGTATGAGAAATATGATGGTGGTGATGTCTTCCTAGGGTATGATAGGAAGGCCAGAATAGTTGGACGTGGAAAGGTCAAGGTGAAGCTGCAAGGTGGAAGGATTAGAACACTTCCTAGTGTTCTACATATTCCTGCATTAGCCAGAAATCTAATTTCTGTAAGCAAGATGGATGATGCAAGTGTAACAACAGTGTTCAAGAAAGATGCCTGCAAGATGGTTCAGGGAGCACTAGTATTAATGCGGGGAGTTCGGACTGGAACTCTGTACAAGCTACAAGGTATCACTGTTATTGATGGGTGTAACAGTTCTGTGGTTCCTGAAAGTGGAGCGGAAAGCCTAGCTGTCTCTGGAGAAAAGACCATGCTATGGCAAATGAGGCTTGGACATATTGAGAAGGGTTTCAATTTATAGAAATGGTATGGTAGAAGGTATGTCTAATTGCTCTCTGGATTTTACCTCCTATGAACATTGTGTATATGGGAAACACGTAATTGGGTGGGTTTTTCTTCCTAAGAAGAAGATGCTTATATAGATATTAGGGACTTGTGTGCAAAGTGATGCATTTGGACCTGAAACAGAGAACGCAGTGGCCATGTCCAGACACTATGTTTCATTCATAGATGACTTCTCAAGGAATACATGGATATATTTCTTGAGAAAGAAATCTGAAGTATTTGACAGATTTAAAGAATTTAAGGCTCTGGTGGAAAACTAGATAGAGAAGAAGATAAAGGCATTGAGGACAGATAATGGTGGGGAGTTATGTAAGAAGGAATTTGAAGAGTTTTGTAAGAAGTGTGGTATAGCACGGAAAAATACTACTCCATACACACCTCAACAAAACGGAGTTGTAGAAAGAATGAATAGAACACTAATGAAAAAGGCAAGAAGCATGCTCAATGGTACCGTGTTAGGAGAAGAATTCTAGGCAAAGGCAGTGGAGACTGCATGCTATCTGGTTAATAGATCACCTTCATCATTGTTGGAGGATAAGACTCCACATGAGGTATGGACTGGTAAGAAACCCTCTCTTTCACATCTAAGGGTATTTGGATGTGATTCATATGTACATGTCCCAAAGTAGAAAAGGACCAAGTTGGATAGTAAATCTAAAAGGTGCATCTTTATTGGGTATAAGGATGGTTTAAAGCGTTACAAGCTTTGGAACCCAGAAACAAGGAAGGTTGTGTACAGCCGAGATGTGGTGTTTAGATAAGGGAAAGATATTGTTAAACATAAAGTCCTACCAAAGGAACCTTAGAAGATATAGTTTGAGCTAAAGGAGGATGAACCAGACTCTACAACAGAAGAAGACTCAAAAGATGAAGAGCCAAAAATTCTAGCTATTAGAAGATCAGTTCAGGAAAGAAGGAAACCAGAAAGGTATAGTCCATCTGCTTTCTGTTCAAGTTTTTCCTTAACTATAACTGATGATGATCCCAGAACTGTCAGGGAGGCAGTAGATTCAGAGGATGGAAAACTCTGGAAGGAGGTCATGATTGATGAAATGGCATCCTTACACAAAAACAATGCATGGGATTTGGTGGAGTTGCCAGCTTGAAGGAATCCCATCGAGAGAAAATGGGTGTTTAAGAAGAAGATGAATGTAGAAGGCAAGGTGGAGAAATACAAAGCTCAGTTGGTAGCAAAAGGTTATTCCTAGGTGCTTGGAATTGATTTTTGTGATATTTTTTCTCCTGTTTCCAAAGTTACTTCTATTAGATTACTTTTATATGTTACTGCTGCATTTGATTTTGAGATAGAACAAATGGATGTGAAGACAACATTTCTTCACGGGGATCTAGAAGAGGAGATCTACATGAAGCAACCTAAAGGCCTCATGGTGAAGGGTAAGAAAGAATTGGTATGCAGGTTGAAGAAGTCTCCGTATGGGTTAAAACAGTCACCAAGGATGTGGTATCAGAAATTTTATACCTATATACAGGGACTTGGCTTCACCAGAAGCAAGAAGGATCACTGTGTTTATTTTAAATTAATTGGTGACCATGTTATTTATTTGGTCTTGTATGTGGATGATATGTTGTTGATTGGAAATGACAAAGAAATTATCCAAGATTTAAAGACCTAATTGTTCTCCAAATTTGACATGAAGGATCTTGGTGTTGCAAACTATATTTTGGGCATGGAAATTAAGAGAGATCGGGCAAAGAGGAAGCTCTGGTTAAACCAAAGGAATTATGTCGAGACTATATTGCAAAGGTTCAATATGCAGGATAGTAAATCGGTGAATGTTCCTATTCCTATAGGTGTAAAGCTATCTGCTGAAAAGTGTCCCAAGACACAAGAAGAAGAGAAGGATATGTCCCATGTTCCATATGAAAGTGCAATGGGTAGCCTAATGTATGCAATGGTCTGTACTAGACCAGACATTGCACATGCAGTGGGAGTATTGAGTAGGTTTATGTCAAACCCAGGGAAGGAGCATTGGACAGCAGTGAAGCGGGTTTTCAGATATTTACGTGGCACTAACGATTATGGCCTATGCTACCAGGGAAGACCAGGATTAGAAAGAATGTTGGACATTCGTGGTTTTTTTTATGCAGACTAGACTTGAGATCTAGACCAAAGAAGATCTACAAGTGGGTATGTGTTTAGCCTATTTGGAGGCCTAGTCAGTTGGATGAGTAAAAGACAGTCTGTAGTGGCTCTTTCAACTACAAAGGTAGAATACATAGCAGCCACTCATGCAAGCAAGGAAGCAGTTTGGTTTCAGAGATTGTGTTCAAGTATGGGGTTGGTACAGCAAGCTATAAGGATAGACTGTGATAGCCAAAGTGCAATTTTATTGGCTAAGAACCCTTCTTATCATTCAAAGACAAAGCACATTGATGTTCAATATCACTTTGTTAGAGATATGGTTGAGGCTAAAAGGGTGTTGCTGGTAAAGGTGGATACTTTGAAGAATGTTGCAGATGCAATGAAGAAGTCTGTGAGCACTCAGAAGTTCTATTGGTGTAGAGAAACAATGGGTGTTGAAGAATTGTGCCAATGACTAAGCTCTCTTATGGCCCCCTGCAGAAAGAAAACAACAAGTGGGAGAATGTTGGGCATGTGTTATATTATTTCCATGACTAAGCACGCGCAGGGGGGTAAGAGGGGGGGCGATAACCCCCCCTTTGCGCTGGGTGCAATGGGGGGTGGTAGCCCCCGCTGTCGGGGTCTGGGGCAGCGCCCCGACGAAATTTTTTTCTCCTTAATTTCCAGTGGGTGGTCCGCGCCCATGGTTTTTTTCATGGTTTTGCACATGGCTTTGGGGTAGGATGGTTTTCGGCCCCTGGTATTTTTTGTAGATCCGGTCAAGAGAACTACGGTTATGTTCTAATCCAGGGTTAATGGATTGGGGTTTATGTATGCTTCGGCATGTATATATATGTGTTGTAACACTAAAAGGAATATAATGAAAAATCAGGTTGGTCGTCCTGATTTGGGATCCAGGGGAAAATCTCTGTGTTTATCTCTTTTATGTTTTATGCTCTTGCTATTGTTTATTTTCTGTTATAAGATTCATATGTAGATAATTTCTGTTCAGGGTTAAAACCTACATTTTTACGTTGAATAAAAACAATGTTTAGACCTAAGGGAGATTATACTTTAGAATTGAGCCATCCTCTAAGTTAAAGTGCAATGGAAGCAATTTAGGCATGAAGAGGACACCTCGGAAATGGAGGATGAGATGAGAAATAATTATCCTATGTTGTTTTCATGAATACTTGTATTTATTAAACAGGGACTATGACCCATATTAATAGGAGTGGAGATGTAATACCCCTTGAAAGACTCATTTTTTAATTTTTATTTTTATTGAGGAATTAAAAAGACATTTGCTAGAATGTTATTTCATTTTTATTTTCTAATATAAGAAAAATATTAATGACCGAAAAATCATCTTAGAATATTAATTGTCTCATAAATAGTTTAAGAGGTTAACATGAGAGATTTACCACTAAGTGTCATGACACAACAATTGAAGAAGTTATTCCTAAAGAGGAAGGAGAAGCAACAAATTAAGATAAGATAATATTTGTTTTGAAACTTTGGGTGAAACTTGAGTTCCATTGAAATAAGAAAAAAAAAGGACAAGAAATATTAGATAGAGAATGCAAACCACCTAGATAGTTGCAGGGTTTGTGAGAAACACCATGTGGTGGAATCTAAAAAAAGAGTTGTGGGAGATAAATATAGTATTTGGATAAACCTTACGAGTGCGAGGTAAATATTGATAAATCCAGAAAGGGGATTGCAATCTAATGCATAGGGTTGATGAGTAAAACAAGATAAAGAAAATCTTTCTAGTTTTAACGTGACAGTTAGAGGAAGAGCTCTTGAGGAGCTAGTTGCACAAGTCAATATAAGGTTGGGAAGAATGTTGAAAAGTCTAACATATTTATGAAAGGAAAAAGATAGTTTTTTTTAGCATTGAAAGACTTGTATGAGACGTATGAATTGTGAATATGTCTAGGTTGAGTTATTAAATCATAGCTTCTAAAATTTATTGCAAAAGTAGAGAACTATAATTTCTAGACTAACTTTCTGATTATAGGTAGACAGGAGACAAAAGATAAGGCTCAAATGAAACAAAACTTATGTTTACATGTGAAGGTAAAAATTGGGATTATATGTGCATTTAAATATATCTCTATGTTAGGTTGACATATGTATATACCAAAAAAAAAAAAAAAAACCTCCCAAATTAAATAATAGAATAATTGTTTTAGAATAACAATGTTTAAAAAGAAAATGGTTCATGTATAATTTATCTACTATTATAAGAAGAACAAAAGTTGGGTTTTATGCTAAAGTTGGACTCCTAAATTCCCAAGAGTAAATTTTTACCTTAGGCTTTGTAGAGTCGGTCTAAGTCATTAGAGCATTAGGACGCATAGAACTGGTAGTGGTTTCCCATTACTGGTGACCACAACTCTATTTGGATTAAATAAGGTTGGTATTTAAATATATACATAGGAATATTCATATATACATATATGTATATTGTAGAAATAGACTGTAATAAAACTAGTATAGAGAAATTACAGTGAACATTATACATTTGATATGGCATAAACACACTGCACAAACAAAAGAAAATATGTAAACCATATTTTATCATGTATATAAGATTTATTTTTTCAAGCCAAAAAAAACTACCTTCGATACACGTGCAAGTAAGGAAAAATTCAATGCCTTAACACCAATAATTTTTTAATAACTGGTATTTCCATAAAATTGTTGTAAAACAAAGATCAATAATGGTTAAAGCATAGTCCTCGTGGATAGAGTTCCAGGTATAGTGCCTTTAATACAATGCAAAATTTGATGAACTGTAAAGATTGCAGAAATAAAAACACATTTTAATATCCGAGTCTAAGTGGAAAAATAACCCATGTCTTTTAAGAGCTCTAAGGGTCATAATGCCTCAATTTCTGAAGCAATTTTCGTATCATCGAATGAATATAATGTAGAAACGTAAAAGAACCCTAATGCGGGGTGGCCATGCAAGGCCATCGTAAATTATTACATAAAAAACCTTCAGATAATTCAATAAAATGTGATGTGGTTGTAGTCCCTACATTATCAATACATGTCATTAAATCCCTAAGACTTTGAATAGACCGACTATGGGAATAAGTAAAATATTTATAGTGTAGTATCATAGTTGTGCTCTTGGGATGCATTTTATCCATTACAAATAACCTGGAAGAAAGAAGCGAACAAAATTAGAATCCGTAACCAACGTCAACACTTCGAAAAAGAAGGTAAAATCCTCGACGGGAACCCATTTCCATTGTAATGGAGATATGTACCTACAAGCAGAATCGAGTAAATGAAATGAGTCACAAACCCTTAAAATATAATTATATGCAGTTAAAGGAATGGATAAAGTACTAGGGTTAAAGAAATATATTTCCGATAGAGGAGCTGAGACATTGTGCTCCCTTTCCGTCGTGCATTGAAGGAAAAGGGAGGAAAATTTTGGAAGACAAAATTATAATGGTAAATATACTACCCAAGGAAATTTAATCTTTAGGATTTCCTTTAAAACCTTACTTGAAAGTTTCTCCAACAACTCCCTCGGTAAAGGCCAATGTAGTCTAGTGAGTTCGGAAGAAATGCCTCTATATTTGAAGAAGGGTATGAGTATGACGTGTAAACCATTGCTCATATCAAGGAACGTAACCTGTAGATGCAGCGAAGAAGTCAACAAAATCCCCGATTTTCACTATGAACAAATGGAATAAAAACTTGAAACAAATTGCAGTGGAAAAAATTATATATATATAGCCGCATCTACCTGTTGTAGTTGCACTATAAAACAAAATATCCTGGACTTATAACTTAAAGAACTATAAATCCCTTTAAAACTTTGATGAAGGAGCCAAAGATGACTAGCTATCAATTTATTATTGATTAGGGTTTGAAGTGAGAGAGAAAATCTCTCAACATCTCTCGAGGCAAGTGAAAAATGAGGCAATGTTAGGGAGATGGTGTAGGTTGTTAACCTAACCCTTCGCATAAGCAATCTAAGCCATACTTTCTTAACATTAAATATTGGTCGTTAGATTATCAAGATACGCTAGTGCCATATAAGAGTGGGATAATCTCTCCATGTGTTGAGTGTCATGTGAATGAAGTTTAGTTGTTATATAAGTTGTCCAAGTGTTGTTATGTAACTAGATCAAAAAAGTAAAAAAAATATAGATCAATGACTTGAAAATTAGTCTCCTCAAGGGGAAACTTCCTTTACATCATATAATTTAACAATTCTTGGATACTTCAAATGAAAATACTTCCTTGTATACATAGGTGTCTATAGGATCACAATATAAATAGATCCTACATAAAAAAAATAATGTAAGGGCACACCAATAACAATAGTGGGCTTCTATGGGACACAACAATAACCATATGGTGGTGACATGGGAAAAAAAAAACAATAAGGCACATGGGCTTCATTGGGGGGAAATACCATACCACGTGCATTCCTATTGGGAGATATATATTGCGGAAAATGTGAAATAATATATTGAGCATATAATAGGGGGTAAAAGGATTTTATATTGGAAGGTATAAAATATGGAGCTCAAATTTAACGAAAATGTATAAAGGGCTATAAAATTTTTATTGAAAAAATGGATACCTACAATATCTAGTGAAATTAGGGTTTTTCTAAATTTGGAAGGTCTATTGGGTTTGTATTGGTAGGCGGTTAAATAATGTTATTTTTATAGGTTTTTTCTAATATGTAGTCAAATTAGGGGTATCGTTTAGTATATCTTGAACACACATGACATTTCAGAGGTTCATTAAGTGAATCCCCCATGCAATAAGGGGGGTAGACAAATAATAACAATAAGGAGGATACACTAGTATTATAGGGACCTAACATGTCCCTCTCCTTCAAAAAAAGTGTTTTCATCAATGCTTGAGTATTTTTGGATGCTTTTGTATAAAATTCACATCCTCCCATGTCGAATATTCAGCGGGTAGGTTCTTCCACCTATGGAGATACTACAAAATTGATCAATAATGTAATTGTGTGGTTATTATTTCTGTGACTACTTCAGGATCCAATATGATATTTCCTTTCTTTTCAAGTTTTATAAATATTGTTTGAACTGGGAGTTGGTAACAAATACCCTTCTTTAATCATGAAACATGGAAAAATGGGTGTACTCGAGAAGATGGATGAAACTCCAATTTGTATTCCATAGTACCAATTGATTGCAACACCTTGTAACAGCCATAGTAATTGGGTGATAATTTATTATCCTTCTTGTTTTTCTTGAGGGACTTTTTTTTGTATGGTTGTGGCCATAAAACTACGAAGCCACCTACGCGAAAGAATCTTTCATTGCGATGTTGATCTACATATTTCATTTTATTTTGTGCAATAGTGAGGTCACCCTTTAAGAGTAGAATAACTTTTTTTTTATGGTCAATGTGATATTCCACTACTTGAACCTTAGAATTTTCCCTTAAAGATGATGTGATGGGCGGTGGATGATATCCAAAAAGTTCCATAAATGACGCCATTTTTACTGCGGCATGGAAGGATTTTTTATACCACCATTTAGCCAAAGGTAACCACTTGAACCATTGTGTTTTCTTATGAGATACAAAGGAACGAAGGTATCCTTCAAAAGATTTGTTCAATATCTTAGTTTCCCTACCAGATTAAGGATGATGTTGAGAAATGTAAATAGTTATAGTCTTCATAATTGTCTTACTCATTCAAATATGTATCCTATGTAACTAACAAGAAAAATATAAATAAAACCATTATTATTATAACATGGGTTTCGTTCTCATTATTGATGTTCTTCTAGGTAAAATCATGTTCTTCGTGATTTTAGGATATCTTAGGTCCTAGGATTTAGTCAAAATCATGTTTATAAGACCCTTCTAGGAAATTTGTAATTGTAAAAAGAATTATTTTTGAGTCTATAAAATCCTAAAAACTCAAAGAGTACAAGTCGATGTTGGGATGTTAAAGTCAACCTAAAGGAGGGAATTTGACCCCTTTAGAAGGTTATATAAATGAGTAGTTCAACTTCACTTGAGACACCCTCACCCACATGTTTAATATACAAGAAAGTGTTTCATCTATAGTTGGATAGTTGCATGAAGGGGAGAAAAATTCAAGGAGAAGGGATAAGGAATAAATTTCGTACTTTTTGGGCTCTATCTCTCTCACATGTGCAAAGTTCTAGGGTTTCTATGCTGGAGAAAGAGATTGAACTTATAGGACCGAATAAAACTAGTACAAAGTGAAACATATTGTATCTTGGAGGGAGGAAGAAAAATAAAGGAGAAGGGATAAGGAAGAAATTTCGTACTTTTTTGGCTCTATCTCTCTCACATGTCGAAAATTCTAGGGTTTCTATGTTGGAGAAAGAGCTCGAACTTATAGGACCGAATAAAACTAGTACAAAGTGAAACATATTGTATCTTGGAGGGAGGAAGATATGTCTAGACCTTGCTGACCTTAGGAAGAGTTTTATTTTTCTTTGAAGGTCCTAGGGGGAGGTTGATCTTGGGTTTTTTCAGTGGCTATAAGGCTAAAATTGTAGGGTCAAAGTTGGAGATTGAGTAGCAGTATTGTAGCTTGAAATTCGAAGTTGCAATGTGTAGTGGTTTCATTTATATAAAAATGAAGAACCTGAAGAAGGGGTGATTGGGTACTAGGAGAAGGACTTGGTCTATGGATTTGGTCTTTATATGTCATTTGAAGCATATTCTAAGAATATAATAGTTTCTGGACTTTTACCCTTGGAGCGGCATTTCCCTAGTTGAGAGCCTATACCTGTGTCCTCTTTTATTGTTGTTGCTTATTGATAGTTTTTTGATGAAAATATCTAAGTAATGAACATAAAGAAGATAATTAATATTCACAAGAAAGTATCAATAATAACTAAAATATGATATAATAGTTTCCACTTTACATTTTATAACACGATGTGATATTTGATGAGAGCAACGAAAGCACCTAGAAAGGACACTATAAATTAATTTTGTTCAAAAGATAGGAAGCTCTCGAAGTGTGAAATAATAAGACTAAAAAATTGTCTCTTTAAGGGATCTAGTTAAAGGATCATTGGTATAAGACCCTTCTAATCTAGGGCTTCTACATTGAATAAAATCAAGACTACATCAATCTTGCAAGGAAGTTGTTGATCTTGCAAAAATGAAGTCCATTTGTAAGGCATCAATATTGGAAGATGTTGTTGGAGGAATCCTAGGGAACATATTTCAAAGACATCATCAAGAACTCTCCAAAGGTCTTGAAGACATAAAGAAGGCAAATAACACTGTCAAGGAAAATCGTGACCTCAAGTAAGTAACATATTATTACAGTATGTATGAATCTTTATGTCACTTGGGTTCTTTCTAGAAGGAAAGAAATAAGATAATTTGAGTTTCAAACTATCTGACATGGAAGAACAAAATTGACTTGATACTCACATAAAAATAATTAATGGGATATGTTGTTGGAGAGATTATTGAAAAAGAGAAAGATAAAACTCGATAAACAGAAAATTAAAATAAATGGGAAGTAAGGTAAGAAAGGATCATAGTGGATTCCATTAAATATTCTCTTGTTCCATTTGTTGCAAATTTGAATACTTCCAAGGCCATGTATGCCAAGATAGTGAATTTGTGTTTGGTATGTACAACAAGCCCAAAAAAGTTGTTAAGAAACAAGTTATAAAAAATAAATAATTCAAAGGATGAGGATGTGGCACCCTTCCTCATGAGAGTCTCTCAACTAAGACATCATATGAAAGGACTTTGGTAACAAATCACCAGTTTTGAATTCATTTTTTATGTACCAAATGAATTTACTCCATAATGGAGCACCTTTGTAGCAAGCATCTACTAAAAGAATGATTTAACTCCCTTATATGAGTTGTGGGCGTGATGCATATTAGAAGAATCAAGGGTCAAGGTCAAATATGACATTTAATCTAATGAGAAATATCAAGCCTTTCTAGCTCAAGTTAAGAAGTTGAAGAAAGAAAACTTTGATAAGTCCAATAAGAAATATATGTCAAAAGTGCAATGTTTCGGGTGCAATGAATTTGGACACTTTAAGATGGACTCTCCAAAATAAGACAAATGAAAGGAGTGAAGCTCCTGTAGCTGAAGGTGTGGAAGAGATTGAGAATAAGGCAAAGAAGGAAGAAGTGAAGGATATTTACTACCAAATAAGGTTCATATTATTTCAAGTTCTCTCAGAAGATTAATCCTTTTTTTATAATAACATGTTTTTCATAACATCATAGAAAGAAACATATGATAGTATCATGCCTATAATTTACATTATTAAGGTGATTTGTGGAGATCATCTAGATAGATGGATATATATAAATTTTCTTCATAATGTTCATACATGTACTATCTAACATTATTTTATAGGTAGTCATGTTGCTTAGTTGGATCATCGTGATCCTAGAAGAATATTCCTTAAGGAAGGTTCTTGGGAAAATCACTGTAACAAGGTTAGTGTGCATTCCATGTAATTTGGAGTCAATATTGGTAAAAGGATTAAGGAATGCAATGGGTTATGATGTAGGCTTTTGCATGGATAGATAGATGTTCGAATGAAAGCACAGGAATGCATTCTAAAAATAAAATTTTGGATAAGACTCGTGTGTATTATATTATGGAAATAAAGCTGGTCATAAAATATTCTTAAGTATATGGATATATGATGCTTAGGAAACATATGATTTGACTTTCTTAGGAATATATAAAGGCCAATATTTTTTCTACCATATGTGAGATAATTATTAAGTCTCTAGAATAAAAGTTGTAACTTGGTAATCAAGTTCGATCCTTTGGTAGCATCATGCATCAAGGAAGTTTCAAGTGGAGATAGTCGATGATGATTTTGATGAGAAGGTCATCATGGTAAGGTAAGTCTAATTTGTCTATGATTTGGTTATACGGTTAATTTTTTTTACTGACTGGAAGGATGTTGCAGGAATATATGATAGCAACTGAGACAAGTTCAACTGTATCGATTAAGGATATTGTGGGAATCTCGATATATGGTACCTTGCAAATATGAAGTCAAGATAGGGACATCTTAGGGTAAAAAGGGTAGCATTACAAGAAGATAAACAGAAGGTGAAAGGAATATCACTTTTAAGAATAATTTATGATGAACTTGAAATTTAGGAAGGATCAATGTAATGCCTTCATATCAAAGAAGAAAGTGATGACTAGGAAGATTGGCCTGGAACCTCTCACAAGATCAAAGAGAGAAGGTCACGCCATGAGACCTAGGAAAGAAGAAAGCTTGATGTAAGATATGTGAAGAAAATAAGGATCCAGGAAAGTAGCTAGTAATTTAATGGAGACAAGATATGAGGCTTGTGGCGTTGAATTCTCAAACATAAAGGACGTTGGAAATATCCTCTGGATTTAAGAGGGAGAAAACGATTCTCCTTGAATATGAGCAAGGTTCTATTCTCAATGTTAAAGGAGAATAAGGATCTCCTCTCTGGGTTAGAGGGAGTGGTGTTGGAAATCACATGTGCATTCTCATCTTAACGTGTCATGCACTTTGTGACTATAAAATATCATCGCAAGTGAACGGAAATATCCTACTTTATCTATGCATGAAGAATATCCTAACAACATAAATGGTTGTTTAAGACTTTAGATTTGCAATATAAAGTTAGAAAAAATCCTGTAAAAACCTAGATCTATGCAGTAAAAGTAGCTAAACAGTAAAAATAAATAGTAATAGCTGATGCAAAGTTAGCTGCAAGTATCCAACACACAAGACAACATTAAAAGAATGTTTTTATTTTACAACACTTGGTGAAGGAAACAAGTAGATGTTACTAGTCCCCTTCAATGGGATGGGTCCTTGGTTGTCCTGAATGCTTCAACTTCAGAATTTTCTCTCTCTCAATGGTGTAGAAAACCCAAAGCATATGTGTTGAACTCAAGTGGGAGCTCAAATAGAAAAATAAAATAATAGTGATAATGAGAATGATCAAAGTGAAAAATGAATGGAAAAAGCCTCCTATTTATAACAAAATATTGAGTTATACTCAATAATGGCAAATAATAACATATTATTAACGAAGATCTGGATCTAAACCCTTGGAATATTTTATTATATTTTGTTGGAGTGAAAAGGCATTTAAATTGGTTAGATTCATTTATTTAGAAATAATAAACAAATAAATGATTTATTTATCATTTCAAGAATGTGGTTAAGGAATAATAAACAAATAATTATATACTTAATTATTCCTAGGTGATTTCGTCAAATTTAACAAGGAATAATAACTAAATAATTATTTAATTAATTATTCCTAGATAAAAATAAAAAAATTAATGATTTATCTACTTAATTCTCGCTATTGGGTTAAATATGACCAGGAATAGCATTTAAGCAATGGTTTAATTAATTCCTCCTAGATTAAAATCAAATAAATAATGGTTTATTTAATTATTCCTCATGGGTTTTCCTGTTTTAACAAGAAATAACTTAATAAAATATGGTTTATTAAATTATCTCTTATAGTGAAAGCAATATTACTATGGTAAAATTCATCCTATATGGTGTTATTTGATCCATCTAATTAGAAATGGTTAGATGAGCAATTTTTGTTGATAACATTTTGCCCCAAATGTTTGAGCGTTAGGAGAAAATTGTATGACTGAAGTCCTTTGTAAGAACACAAGACACCAAAGGGGAGTCAGAGAGAGAGACCGAAGTGAAGTGAGAGAAGAAAATGAATGAGGAAGAGAGACCTACAAAGTGATATAAGTCTCCTTTTATGTTTGAGTACCTATTCTTAATGAGGTGGGGGAGGCATACCCATACCCACCGATATTAAAAAGTACAAAGAATAATTGTGAGGCCAAAAATGTGGGATTGAGCTACAAAATGTATAATACATGATACATGACATGATGCCATCAATGGACTAGAAAATAATACAATGGATCCCATATACATAATGTGACTGGAAAAATAAACACTAGAACTGAAGACAATAACATCTAATTACATGAGACATAAATAGTGGCCCTCCATATGACATGTGGAGGGGGGTGGGTATAAAAACCAAAGAAGCCTTATTGAATAGGAAAGGGATAGGAATGATTGAATGGATCATCTGAATGAAACATGCATGGTGTAGGCAGTACAAGCGGCAGGAACCGAACCCATCAAATCTGCGAAACTACATATGAGGCTATAGCATAATCTGATTTCATCCGGGAATGTGGGGGGCTACTTGAAGGGCCACCCCCTCATGATGTCTGAAACATATCACACACACCCTAGAATCATTGATACAATCTGTTAGATCACCAGACCATCTAGTATACGAATCTCAGTCATGTGATAATGAGTTGAGGTTGATCATATGAGAAACAACCAATTCAAAGGGCAATGGTGGTTCCCTTTTCTCGATCTGAGGCACCGAACAAGAATGGAAGCTAGAACCAAGGTAAACCGCCTCTAGAAATTTCTTCTGTAATTAATGTGTTGATTTCGACAAAAGAAGGTCTGCCATAGCTAAGGGAATCATGAGTCCTGAACTAAGGCAGGAGGGATCAGAGTAAAGTGATTGATGGACTAACACCAGGGATGATGATGGAAGAAGGGAATACCCAGTAGCAGACAGATGACTTCCCTTTTCAGAGCATAAAAAGCAGGGTGGGCCTAACAGCATTGACTCGACTCCAGAGGGGATGAGGGACAGTATGACTAGAGGCAAAAATGGGCACAATGTGATGAGTGCAATGGTAATAGGGATGGAATAATGTAACAGGAGATAAAGGGACTCAACTCTGACTCCATGAATGCAATCAATGACTCAACTCAGATGCTCTAAACAAGAGTCACTCGATGATGATGCCACACAGGGTAGGTCAAGGGGGACCATAAAAAAATGAATAGATAATGGTTTTCCATGACGAAAATTGACACATGAGATGAAAAGTACAAGGGTAAAGTGGTGCCAAGGTACGAGAAGATCATATGAAGAAATTCGGTTTTAATGGTGACAAAGTGACACTTAATATAAAAAGTGGCTTCCAGGTGAAGTGTCAAATCACCAAAAAAAAACAAGACCCATTATAAGGCCCAGTGAGAGATTTACAATGGTGCTGACGGTTTTTTAAACCGAGCTACGGTTTGGTCACAATTAGTGACAATAAATTTCATGGTTTTCCTATAAAAGGGAATTTACCCTCCAATTTAATTCATTTCCTAAGTGAGTTGTGGTGAATTTGGAGAGCAGGGTAACACCCTAAATATTGTGGAGATCGTAGTGGAAAAAAATACGATGAGAAATAGGATTTGTGACTTTTAGGAGGTTGGTATTACTTGTCTAAGGATGGTTGTAATTCTTCTTGGAAGAATGGCTTCGGGGGAAGAATCAAGTTAAGAAAATAATATAGGAATGAACTACGAGAGAAGGTCTAGGCTCATCCCCTCCCACCAAGTAAAAAATGGGGACCAAGTGGTAAGTATGGTTTAAAGTAGAATATTTGAAGATATGGTATCAAGCATTTTCGATATATGGCTCACCAGAGAGGCAGGTAATACAAACTATCCAAGGAATGGAAGGAGAATCGAGCATACCTAGATATTTGGGGTCTATGCCGAGACTTGTGTTAATCAAGTGAGAAGGTGGCCAGGGGTGCCATCATGCCTTCAAGCATGAGATATTTCCCCCAACAATAGGCGATGGATTGGACTGATATGGTATGCTAAAGGTGGGAATGATGCCTGTAACTAGAGGAGTTTGTGGAGCGCCATGATGTTCCAAGTGATAACATAATGGATTCAATAATTTAGTCTCATAGGCACTAAATCCTCAAGAGGATGGTGATAATATATAGGGGCATAGGTTCCCCCAAGAATAATATGGATATGCAACTGTATTTAGAATAATGGAATCTAAACACATTTTGATGATGTGGTCTACCATTTTTTTATGTTATGGTTATATTCCTATGGGAAGAATGGATAGATACAGTTAGGGAAAGGAAATAGTGGATTACCAATTGCATTTGGCACTGCATATATGAATCAAATGGACTAAATTTATGGGTTCGCATAGATGGTGTCACTATACAAAAGGGTGCCTTCGGAGGTAATGAATTAGTGCTCACCTAGGGAACATAGAGGTTGGACAACAACAATGTCTAAAGGACTGGGTTGTTGATGTAAAATGAAGGAATGATTAAGTGGATCATCCCTATAGTGATCTGAAGTGATATGAGACTTTATACATTATTCTAAATAGGGAGTAATAATGGTACTAGAGTCAACACTACCAGATACACTAGGAGGGTTGGGGAGAATTGATTCTCCTGGACTCTTAAATATGGGTGCCCTCTTACCCAAACATTGGGTTTCAATGTAATGCCTACAAGGTGTATGTGGTTCAAATGCATGGGTTCGAAGTAAGGGGTTATTGAGGAAATCAACCTCACTATGAATGAAGTCTTTCAACACCATAACATATTGGTCATGGGTCTGCTGCAAAAGGAAATTCGCACAATGGCGCATATAATCCCAAGGATAATCATGCATGGTCATGAATTCCATAATGTCTTAATCCGAATGTAATATGGGATAAATAGAGGGAGGGAGACCACTTGATGTGGTGGAGCTACCTAGCACATATTCATGAGAAATATGGTTCACATACGCATCGCTACTATGGGTAGACGAAGAGCTAGTAGATGAAACATCTACCGATGTTGAGATCAGGGTGTTTGATAAGGGAGGTTCAACTCAAATAGAATGGGAAGCCCCAGAGGGGTATTCCTCCGTGGATTTCATGGATGATGAAAGATAGAGAAAAATGACCAAATAGTCTGTCATCTCAACATCGGGGTAGGTATGACAATGGGTGTAGAACTGTCCTCTGGTTCTAGAGAAGCAAAACACAGAAGTAGATGAGTACATGATCCACTACGAGCGACCTCTATTTGATGAATTTCTTTAAGGGTATCGTGAAAGTTGTTGAGAAGGGGACAATGATGATAATAGTGGCCATAAAGGTCACATAAATCACAAGGGTGGTTCATGCGCAACAATTTGAGTTTATTAGCTGAATCACATAAGGTAACATGGACCTTTAGGATGTCAGATTCTAGGAACATTTCATTGACCATAGGTTTGATATGAGGAATCTCATGACAATTATGGGTGGCATGCCCAATAACATCACACAAAGTGCACGGAGGTGTCAATTTTGGGGGCTTAGGTGGAGCTAGAGTTGTTTGGGGAGCCTTGTCCTTAGGTTCCTTCTTTTTGGATTCCCCCCCCTCACTAGATGCTTTCACAACAGGATTAAGTTCTTGTCGAGGTGGCTATGACACTAAAGTAAAGGGAGGGGTCATGGTGGTTGATTAAATCAGGTTCAAAGTGGTATATGTTTTAAGTTGACGAGGAGGAATTTTTGTTGGGGGATCAATGTACCAGACTAGGATCCCCAAAGTAAAATTTGTTAAACTCATTGTAGCCGTAATAGGCACCAAAAATACTCCAGATGGGGGAGCTAAAAATGGTGTCTAACCTGAAGGGAAATGGCCTGCCAGAAAGTCTCCAAAATGGTTAAGGCTTGGGGGAACCATTCCTATTTGAAAAATATTGGGAGAGACACCAATAGAAGGACAAGGTCCTTTAGGAGATGGTCCTGATGGCTATGTCGAGTAAAAAACAGCAAATTGTGAAGGTGTTGGCTATTGGCTAGTCATACGAGGCCACTTTTGGCTAGCCCGAGATGCTTGCAACATGAAAAGGCTCGATGAGTTGGGCTCAGTGATAAGAATGCGGAGGGGTAGGGAAAGAACCAAGTAAGGTGGAATCTTTATAGACTCTTAGTGAAACACAAGTGAGAGGTGTGACTGATTGATTATCATCCACCAAGGAGATGATGGAATTAGGGGAGGTCTGAAAATTCAGTTCATAATATGTCAATGATCGATGGTGATGATATTTCCATTTTGGGGGAATCACATCTTACTGTGAACTGCAGCTGCGACAGCTGGAATCTTATATGTGTAGCTACGAACCAAGAGCATACTATAATCCAAGGGGGCATCAAAGACTTATATGTCAATACAAATAGTCTTTCTCGCAAGTGTGAATGGAAAATTGCAGAAGATGCTGAGGGGCTGAGAAGGTTGATTGTCCCAAGCTATAAAGTGATGGTAGATTGGGACAGATTGACGGATCTAATTTTCTTCCAAAAATAGGCGGACATCACATAGGTGCATGCACCCTCGTCAATGATACGTCTCTAAACATGGGAAGAATGGATCTTCACCAGTATTTGGAAGGCAATGGATGAAGGTAAGGGAGGATGTTATGACTTCTCAACATCAAATACAACAATACAATCATCTGAAGGATCCATAACACCCAAAATATATAGTAGATATTTCATTGTGATGGGCACATCTGGAGAACTTCCAGCATTGACAAGGCGGCATGAGACTATGCCAAGTCATATACTATGTTGTTGATGTGGGCGACTGCGACAGAGCTAGAATTTCGGTGTAATGGCCCTTTGGGGATCTTGGGAATGACCTCTAGCTTAGGCTGAGGGATGTATAAGGAACATTTGGTGTCGAGATGGACTTTGCGGATACTTTGGTTTGGGACTTAGTTTTAGACGTAGTGGGTTTCTTGTCATATTAGTGTGACCAGATCGGAAGGTTGACATCAGCAGTATTGACCCCTTCAGAATTCATCATGAGAATCTGTTAATCGGGGGTACCAGACTGCGGAGGTTGAGGAGCGACCTGACCTTGAGCTGTTTGGGCAGCAACATAACCTTGGTAAGGGAAAGGATTAGTGAACACAGCTGGTTGAGTTGGCGCTAGGTTTGGAAGAAGCGACGTGGTGGGTTGTTTTCCTCTAGACGCTGCTTGGGATTCCCACAACTGGCACATCTGGGGTAAAAAGGGACAATCATGAGTATAATGGCCATGCGCACCACAACATGAACAAATTTTGTTCGTATGAAGGGTCTTGTTCTGCTTGGGAAGATCGCCCTATTGCTAGTCTATGGTGTTAGGCTGGTTACCTTCGCGTGAATTTAGTTAAGTATCTTGGCGACCCTGGTTACCTTGCGCTTTTTGGTTCTGGTATCCTTTTCCCTTATTCTTTTTCTTCTAATTATAGGGATTATTCACACTCTACTAAGAATACACTTGAGCTTTAGGGGGCGGTCGCTGCTATGGAAGAGGTTGAGAAGGCACGAGTGGTGGGGATGCTAATGCCGGAGTGGTTGGAGAGTTGGGATGTGCATAAGGATATAAATGAAAGGGGGAAACATTTGGGTAAACATGTTGAGAAACAAATTGCCTTGGCATCGATTGATTTAACTGGGATACAAGTTTCCTGGAGGGGGGTAGGTGTTGGAAGAACGAGTCCCCCCTGGGGGTAACCATAACTCACATGAGGAGGAGCATATGGATGTGAAAGAGATCCAACAATACCATAACAACATGATATTCACCCGGTGCATTGGAACCACCAAGTCTAGGAAGATCTGGTAAAACGATATAAACATAACCAGACTTAGCATAAATCAAGTCATATTTTAAGGTGACCTAGAGAGCTTCTTCCTCTGACTAAGGAAAATGACATGCGACATATTTTCTGATGGGGGCTAAGAGCGTTTGAAGAAACCCATCCATATAGACAAGGGCATCAAATGTGGGAGCTCTACACAAGATCCTTCTTCTATGCCATTCCTAGATATGGTCAGAAATGCGAGCGGTAGAATATTGATCAAATGCAGTAAAAAACTCGGTATCAGTATAATAACGAAGGATTAATTGGAAATATGACAGAAACGATTTAGCAAGAGTCACAAAAGTGGTATGAGATGCGGTGGGCTGGTCAACATACAACTTTGCTGCTTCTTTAGTGAATGTACATTAGAACAACTGAAGATGGATTGAGTCATCGGTGATGGAATTAGATGAACACCACATATGAAAGGAGCAGACATGATTATTAATTTCTTCTCCAGTGTTTCCTTCAAACTTAGGAATTTCATAATGAAGCTTAGATGGCATAGCTTTCCAACCTGGATCATGGAGTATGGGGTCATTGAAGCACTGGCTAAAATGAGGAAGGCTTAAACCTGCCATAATAGGTAGAAAAGGAGTATCTGGGAAGGTTCCAGTAGTGGTTTCCCTAGTATTGGCTGCAACATTAGGGCCAGGGCTACCACCGGCTTGAGGAACTACCGCCTGAAATGGTGAAGGTGTGACGGTGAGGATAACCAGGGTCAGAATGAGAGGAAGAACCTGATGAACCAGAATCAGATTCGGTATGGGGACTTAGGGAATGAATAACTCGGACCCTATGGGGTGGAGTAATATGTCAAAGTGGAAACTGAGAGTGAAGACCTTGGAGTCTCTACGATAAACACCTTGTGCCCGCAATGATGGAAAGTCACAAATGACACTAAAAGGTTGAAGAGTGATAAACAAAGGATCTGTGAAGCATATTGATTAATGATGATGTTTATGTATTAGCTTGGTGGTGTAAACCAAGTGTTCTTTTCTTTAGGTGTGAATGTCTAAAATCCATGTGTTTATTTTAATTAAGTCCAAAAGGTTATTTAAAGAAAAAGAAAAAATGTTGAATACTTGTAAATAAAACTAAAATGACAATAAAATAAACAACTAATTATGCATAAATCCCAACCGAAATAAGGCTCTAAAACAACTAGACAAAAAAGGGGGTGATATTGACTCAAAACATACTAAAATGGCCAACAGATCAAATGTCGAAGGGACATGGATCTAATGACTCTATACTACTAGAAATGACGCAGAAAACGGGAAGAAACCAAAGGGGAAAATTGTTGCAAAAGATAAGGTTGAAGGTTAAAAACCTAGGGAAAACAAAGAGACCATAAGGAAAAGACCAAAAAAAACTCAAGAGAGAGTTTTTGATGTAGAAATAACCTATCAGAAAGGATATGTAAAAAGGATGGATTAGACCCTGAAACAATTGATGAAAATGTTGCAAATCTCAGACTACCTACTCAGCTTAACTCTTACTAAAAAGGTGGAAGTGTATTAAAACCCTAGGGGGCTTTGTTATACTTCAAGGAGACAAACTGGGCATATACATGCCTAAGATGGGCTAAAAAATACGTTAGACAACCCAAAACAGTGATCTCGGAAAACCCTAACAGTTTCAGACAAAACTCAGAAATAGATTCTAGATTGCAATTACTAACCTATGAATAGGTGAGCTTGAACTTTTTGACCAGATAAGTGTGATTTTAGGAGGAAATCACACTATTTAAGCTGAAAACAATGATTTCTGCTCCTTGGTTCTCAGGCAGGAGGTTGCAAAAGTAATTTCATGTCTCTAGTGCAACTAATACCTTTTACCTACATAAAACACTAGAGAACATCCAAAATTTATAATTTTGACTGAATTAGGGAAAAAATGTTAGAAAAAACATCAAAAGACTGAAAACACCTCAATAATAACCCTTGTTGTTGAAGTTGCTAGTCACACAGGAATCTGAATCACGACAGTGGAGTCACCATTTTTTAGTGCAAAATATCATCGCAAGTGTACGAAATATCCTACTTTAGATATGCATGACTAATAGCCCTAAGAAGAGAAATGATTGATTAACCCTTTAGATCTGAAATAGAGATTTAGAAAAAATCTTGTAAAACGCCATATCTATGCAATAAAAGTAGCTAAACGGTAAAAAGATATACTAATAATTGATGCAAAGTTAACTCCAAGTATCCAACAGACAAGATAGGATTAAAAGAATGATTTTATACTACAATACCTAGTGAAGGAAACAAGTAGATGTTACCAGTCCCCCTCAATCGGATGGGTTCTTGGTTGTCCTCAATGCTTCAGCTTCAGAAGTTTCTCTCTCTCAATGGTGTAGAAAACCTAAATCATATGTGTTGAACTCAAGTGGGAGCTCAAATGGAAAAACAAAATAATAGCGACAATGAGAATGATCAAAGTGAAGAATGAATGGAAAAACCCTCCTATTTATAGCAAAACATTGAGTTATCCTCGATAACGGCGAATAGTACAATATTATTAACCAAGATCTAGATCTAACCGCTTTGAATCATTTATTATATTTTGTTGGAGGGAAAAAGATATTTAAATTGGTTAAATACCTTTATTTTGAAATAATAAATAAATCAATGATTTATTTTGTCATTTCAAGAATGTGGTTAAGGAATAATAAACAAATAATGATTTTTTTAATTATTCCTCAGTGATTTAGTCAAATTTAACAAGGAATCATGACTAAATAATGATTTAATTAATTATTCCTAGAGAAAAATAAGAAAAATAATGATTTATCTACTTATTTCTCATAATTGGGTTAAATATGACGAGGAATATTATTTAAACAATGGTTTAATTAATTATTACTAGAGGAAAATCAAATAAATAAGGGTTTATTTATTCATTCCTCGAGAAAATTCAAATAAATAAGGATATATTTAATAATTCCTCATGGGGTTTCTTGTTTTAACCCTAAATAACTTAATAAAATATGGTTTATTAAATTATCTCTTATAATCAAAGAAATTTTACTATGGTAAAATTGGTCCTACGTGGTGTACTTCGATCCATTAATTAGAAATGGTTAGATGACCATTTTTTGGTGATAACACACTTGACTAGGACCAATAGCCATAAGTCTAAGTGAAGGTCATGAAGAGAGAATGATGGAGGTTTGGATAAGAATCTATGGTTTCCTTGAGGATATAGAATCTAAGAAAGGAAAGGTAGTCACACTCTTTGAAGATGTGACAAGAATCATCGAGAAGAGTCATGCAACAAGACCAACATTATTTGAGGACTTTCGATTGGAGAGCTAAGATAAGAATATTCCTAAAATGACATACCATGTAGATATCCAGATGCGGTTTGTACCTTTAAGAGGTAGTGTGGTATCACAGATAAAGCTTCCCATCATAATTCTCTCGATTAAAGTAGAGATTTTCGAGTTAGGCCTCAGGAAAAATGTGTCTCATAACGATGATTCGTACAGTATGGCTTATAAATCTCACTCTTTTTAAGAAGTCTTTAGTTTGAGATATGATGTTGTACCAGTTATTCAATTATGACTACATCCCTAGTTAAGAGGGATTTTTGACCAATGTAACTAGTTTTGATCTTCATAATTATTGTTTCTCAGTTAAATGTGTATCCTATGTAACAAACAAGAAAAAGTAAAGAAAACTATTTTTTTAGCATAGTTTTCATGCTTAATTGATGGTATTCTAGGTAAAAGCATGTTGTTCGTGTTTCTAGGGTTTGTTTGGTATTCATATTTATTTTCATGACTCAACAGAGTCAACGTCATGTTTATAGGACCCTTCTGAGCATTTTTCAATTGTAAAAAAATCATTTTTTTGTCGAGAAAGTCATGGAATCTCCAAGAATACAAGTTAGCCCTAACATCTTCAATTCGGCCTAAAGAAGGGAATTTGACTCATTGAGGAGGCTATATAAAGGAATAGTTCAACTTCACTTGAGACACACTCACTCACAGGTTTGATATACAAGAAAGAGTTCAACATGTACCTGGTTAGTGGCAAGAAGGGGAGAAAAAATCAAGGAGAAGGAACAATGATGAAATTTATTGGTTTTTTCGGTTTATCTCGCTCACACGTATGAAATTGCAGGGTTTCTAGGCTGGAAAAAGAGGTCAAACTTGCAAGATCAAATTATAGCAAGACAAAGAGTAGTATCTTCTTGTTGTTAGGAAGAAAAAAAAAATTAGACCTCACTAACCTTAGGAATATTTTTCTTACTCTATGAAGGTCCCAAGGGGAGGCTGACCTATAGTTCTATTCTAGCGACTACAACCACACTCTAAAAATTTTACTTTTCTTAGATTTTGGAGCCTAAAATTCTCTTCACAGGAGCGTATCTTGCACTAATATCAAGTATTTATTCTTTTGTTGAAACTTATATTTTCATCTATGCTTGTGTTCAGTCACTTTTGTATTTAAAATTCTAAGTCACAAGATAACCTCTAAACTTTGTCTTTAGTAGTTTTGGGCTTGCCTCCAAAATCTACGCAATCCATGACGGAAAGCCCATCCTTGATGACTACAATTGCACAGTCTTGACTCACATATTTTCCCTGGTCTCAGAAATTTCATAGTGATGTAAGGAAACCCAACACTTAACCCATAAATTGTGCAATGCATCCATTGAGCACAAAAACTGTGTAGTGCACTAGGCCAGAATGTTTCTTTGTTCCCTGAATTTTATAATCCCTCCTAGAAGCTTGCATGGTAATTTTCCTGAAAATTAGAAAATCTAAACCACCTAAAATCATCCCTACAAAATAGGGATCTATTTTTGGCTTCCCAAAGGAGGCACACTTGATATTTTTAGAAATTTCTGTTAAGTGTTGTTTTTCCTTGATTTTAGGCTTGAGCATCATAAAACCTACTTCGATTAAATATATTGCAGCCCATGGACCTCATCTGCACACTCGATCTTGTAGCTCTAGAATTCCCGAGGAGATCAAAACTTTAGTGCGATCGTCGTTGCTTTTCTGGGTGAGTTTCGCGTTTATAGGTTTTTGTCACTTTTTCTGTCACTTTTTTTCATTTGTCTTGTTTCAGTCTTGTTTGGATTGTTTCTTTCCATGCATGCTGGTGTTTTAACTTGGTTTAGCTTGTAGAAGTGTTGTTTCAAGTTATCGTTTTCCTTTCATAAGCGTCACATTGGTTTCTTCATTTTTGCATTGATTTTCGTCGTTGCAGCAACCCTCCTTACCAATTAGGTTTTATTTCCATTTATTCAATTTCTGCATTCTATCTATCATGTTTCAATCACACTTCTTCATATCTGCACTAAATCCATCACTATCTCTCAGATATTCTCGTTTTTCATACTTCCCTTAGGAAAATATGCCTTTCCCTTCACCAATTTTCACTTTTCCTAGCTGGGAACTATGCAATTTGAAGGCTCGAGCTGAGAACTTGGCTTTTGGAACTACGCAGTGCATAGTAAAGGCTATCCCAACTGCGCATTGCTCATTTTCAGGGCTATTTTCATCACTGGCCACTGATACTATGCAATGCACAGTTTCATACCTCAAGCTTCGATCCCAACTGTGGGGACTATGCAGTGCAC
Organism: Pinus albicaulis; assembly: GCA_034641835.2. NCBI lineage: Eukaryota > Viridiplantae > Streptophyta > Pinopsida > Pinales > Pinaceae > Pinus > Pinus albicaulis. The sequence goes on along the minus strand of JAXQQM020062977.1, from coordinate 24,956 downwards.
AGTTCCCACAAGTATCCAACTTATCTTTCCATTGAAAATTGAAAATCCCCCTCCATGAGTTGCTCATTATTTTGCATGAACATGCCTTGAAAGTGTTTTTTCTTAAAAATAATGTTTTCTTGCCATGAATGCCTTGTTTGTCACACAGATACAATATTTGTTGAGAACCTCTCCATAAATCACTCTTATAATGGCACCAAATAGAGTTTCCTAAAAAATTATTGAAAGCAGTACTATGGAAGTAGTTGAGAAGGTTCCAGTTAACATTCCAGTATATGTAGACATTGAACTTTTTATGGAAAAATAGTCGACACTAACATGGTAGGAATTCCAATAGCAGGATTAGAAGGTAGAAATATGGTAAGGACAAGGGGAAGAGGAAGGTTGTTGACATTGTGGTGGATTCCATAAGGAATCAAAATTATATTCTCGAAGCCAACTTGGCCTTCGTGGGTGTAATGAAATAAAACATTTAGTACTTCATGGGACATAATGAACAGTTGGTAAAGAATCCACAAGCTACTAGGCAAGAGATGGAACAACTATACACAACAATGCAGAGTGCAGCTCCCACATAGGTCTACTTGGGAGAAATGAGACCAAAAATACTTACTAAAGTATATACACTTGGAGAGAAAATACATGACCTCTATGAGGAGCTCATGACTGTGCATAATGAAGTTGTTAATTTACATATCTTCCAACATAAAAGTAGAGAATTTTTCAAAACTTTTAGGAATGTGAAAGCTTCCATCTCTTCGTGCCAGATTGGAAAATGTGGTACTAGGGGGAACTGCTCACATTGGTAAAGAAAATGAAGTCACAGGAAAATCTAGAGAAAGCAAGTGTTTTGATATTCATCTAGAAAAAAAAGTAACTCACCTCATTCATTGGAAACATTTAAGCCTCATATGCATGGTTGTGCAACAATTTGGATTTCATGGTGAGAGCCTACAATATCCCATCAGTCAGTTCACTAATCGAATCTAAGTGCAACCATCATGTTCAACATCAGATATATGTGTATATGGAGCAACTAAAGCATATTGCCACCAAGGAGGATTTGGAGCTGAATACATAGAATACATATAACTACATTGGTGGCCCTGTTCAGATGAGAATAATGTTTCTCCTCATTGAGAGATAGGTTCATACCGACTCCAAGACATTGTACCTAGATGCTATGGATGTAAGATTATTCTTACACCCTGACACCATCACGGGAGACCATCTCACAATACCAAGGTTGGCATGAGTATGTGACTGAGAGGCATCAAGTCAAACTTTCCTGGCTTGAGCTAACCCCAACTCCATAGTCATATTTTTTTTATCTTGTTAGGCTGTCAAGTTGTCTCTACCTTATTTTTTCTTATATGGGTACAAGTGGAAATCGTAATGTTATTTCTAATTATTGTAAAAGTGAAATTTCAAGTGTCCTTGTTGTAATGCGAAGATTCATATGTAATAAGTTGAAGAGTCATGAGGGTATTCCAAGATTCACAAATGGGGCATGCCAAAAGTCACCCCTTTTTGTTATAAATATATCCTCATAACTCTTGTAACAGGCTTTTGGGAGCCATGATTTTGGCTAGGCTTAGGCTTAGAGATAGCTTGGGATTTTTTTGTGACCATTGGCTTCCCCGTAGGGTAGAGGGAGTATAATTATTTGGAGGAGTATGTATAGTTGACTTCACATTCCACTATTGGGGAAAGTGGATTGTCAAATATTGTATGTATGATTGGAACTATCACTTTTAATAAAACTTAGAGTTGGCACACTTTCATGCATATATTATGAATATGGTAGGACTAATCTTTTTGAATTTGTGATGCATGTTGTTTAAATTACACATATTCTTATGAACTATTTCACTTTCATTTGTATGTATTTTGTTGGATGTGTTTTGATGTGTTAATCAGTCACCTTAACTTGTGGACTATTCCTCTTGCTAGTTCATGTGATGTATTTTCGCTTATGTGTTCCTTCTAAGTTGTGTATTATTACAGGCTTCCAAGGGGTCCACCTTATTATCCATTCATGTTTTGGAAGTTTCATATGTTCCACATGAATCTCATAGGGTTACACACTTTTTTTCACCAAAGACACCATGCACCACTTTATGCCTTTATGCAAACCAAGGTATATTATTAATTCCCCACTATTGGGACTCCTGCTCCAAACAATGTGAAGTCTAGTTGGGACTTCATATCGGGGATATCCCATCAATGTTGGTGGTTCCAACATCGTCAACACATTCCTTCAGAAGCTATAAGGCCAAAATTTTGGGATCATTGTTGTAGATTGAGTAGCAGTATTATAGGTCGTAGGTCAACGCTGCAGTGTGTAGTAGTTTGGTGTAGATATAAGGAAGGACCTGAAGAAGGGATGACATGGTATTAGGAGAAGCACATGGTCTAGGGATTGGGCCTTTATTTTTTATTCCAAATGGATTCTAAGAAGAGAAGATATTCTAAATTTCCCCCCTCGGAGGGGTTTTTCCCTAGATGAGACCCTATATCTATGTCCTATTTTGTTTTTGTTGTTTCTTGATATTTTTTGATGGATATATTTAACTAAATAACATATATAATATAGTTAATACTTAGAATAAAGTATGAAGGATAAATAAAATAAGATATAATATTTTCCACTTTACATTTTCTAACAGCTAATAAGATTAGCTATGAGCTAATTGAGTACAAGAAAAGAAACTAATTTCTTCTAAAAATATATACTGAAAATAATATATATATCACTTACAATAATATTTGGGTTCCCATGTAGCTTCTTAATTGTTTCCATAAATGAAGCAACAAATATTCTATCTTTAAAAGAATGAGGGGATGCACAAAAGTGTTTATACTTGGTAACTCTATCTACTACCACCATGATGACACTCTTTCTTCTGGACTTAGGAAAAGCCACGATAAAATCCATTGACCCCTCCTCCTATTGTTTACTTGGAATGGATAACGGTTGAAATAGACTTGCGGTCTTAACTGTATCAAATTTAATTTTTTGGAAAACTAAACATTATGCCAAAAACTTCTAAATATCATATTTAAGGCCATTCCAGAAAGATTCATTCTTGACCATGTGGTAAGTTTTAAAAATCTCGAGTTCCATCCTAAAGGATAGATTTGCAATTCCAACCAAATATTTTTTTTGGTTGGGAATTCTTACATTGATATAAGCTATCTTTCTACCACACTGAGCCATTTTTCTAGATAAATTTATAATATTACTGTAATTTTTTTTGTAACTTTTGAATGAGTGTCGACACCTCTTTGTAATTATTCCATTCCTCCCTTGATTTAGCTATCCAATCAAGTTGGGTAATATAAATGGCATAAAGAAATGCTTGCACATCTTCATCCCTTCTTGAGATTGCATCTGCAACATAATTTTTCTTCCCTTTTTTGTAGATGATTTCAAAGTCATAACCTAACATCTTAGCGACCCAATGTTTTTTCTCTTCTTAAGATATTATTTGCTTCAGAAATTATTTATGAATATCATGATATGTTTTTAGCTTGAAGTGTCTTCCCATTGGGGAATCGCGCCATTGCTTTAAGGCATGTAATATTCCCAACACTACGTTCTCATCAATAGGTTTGTGTAAACAATTTCCCTTGATTGGATAACTTTCAAAAGCACTAGGTATTCCCTCCTACATTAAAACAACACCAATTCCATTTCCTTAGGCATCAAATTCCACCATAAAGGCTTTTGTGAAGTCTAGTGTAGCTAAAAACAAACTTGGCACGTTGCCTCTTTAATATGTTTAAAGGGCTTAGTTGGTTTTTTATTCCAAAAAAATGCATCTTTCTTGAGTAATGTTTATAGAGGTGATGTTATTTTCCCATAATTCTGAAAAAAAATTGTGGTAATACCCTATCATCCAAATAAATATTCGAATATTATTTAGGATTGTGGGTATTTTCCATTCCTTAACGACTTTAATTTTGTTAGGATATACATTAACACCCTCATGAGACATAATATAACCTAAGTACTCTACCTCCCATACCAAAAATAAACATTTGGAGGTTTTTGAATACAATTGTTTCTCCTCCAATAGTTTGAGCACCTTGTCAACATGTTGAACATAATCCTTCCAAGACTTGTTGAAGATTAATATATCATCAAAAAATAATCACACAAATTTTCTAAGGGTTTGAAAATGGAATTCATCAAACCTTGAAATGTGTAAGGTGCATTAGTAAGGAAAAATGGCATGACCAAAAATTCACAATGACCTTCATGAGTTCTAAATTTCGTTTTCATAATGTCTCCAATATTCATTCTAATTCATCCAACAATTCATGTATGACAGGAATGAGGAATTTAACATTAATAGTGAGCTTCTTGAGCTCCTTATAATTCAGACACATATGCCATGATCCATCCTTCGTGTAACGATACTACTGAAGAAAAGAAAGAACTTTGGCTAGGTTGAAGTATACATGTCTCTAGCATTTTTGGAACCATAGGTTCATTTTCATTTTTTGGGCATAGGGATATCTATAAGATCTAATGTTTGGAGGAAAAATTCTTGCAATTAAGTCAATAGCATGATCATGATCAAAAATAGGAGGGAGGCCTTTGGGAGTATCAAATAACTTGGAATTATTTTCCAAAGTTGTTTGGATATTTGGAGAAACAAATTATTTCGATGTTTGAACATATAGTGAGAATAATTGTGAAATTATTCCTCGTTGTTATTTCTTCAAAATATCTATCATGCTATTAGAGATGATTATATTCTTTGTTTTCATTTAGATTCCCCTTAATTCAATTCTCTTTCCTTCCTAGGAAGATTTCAAGAAAATTTATTAAAAATTAAAAGTTAGCGTCCCCAAATATTGTAACCATTGGAACCCATGGTTATATTTATATTATGGCACTTCCCTGAGAAATTTATATTTCTTCCATTTGCAACCATCATTTGACCCTCTGGTGCTAGATATAGAAATCAATTCAACTCCCTGCCTATATTACAATGAGTAAAATTATGGGTACTGGCATAATAAAAAAAATATTACTTTCTTTTCTTCATAATCCTTCTATCTTGAGAGTTTGAGAAGTGGAAATTCATGCCAATGCATTACAAGTTATGTCCAGATTCATTTATTCTTTCTCAGGGGTTGGTTCCTGGTGTATGTCCTACTCTTTTGATTTTTCTTGTTTATTTTCTTCCTCCTCTTCACAATCTATGTAAAATAATTTCTCCTAGGAAGACTTATGACCCTTACTGTATTTTATATTGCAATCATAACAAATCCATTTTGTTCCTTTTTCCTCTAGTTTTTGTGGTATCAACCTTGTAGGTTGTGGGAGGATAGGAACAATAACACTTCCATCTTTATGGCTATGAGTGTTATATTTCTTTGTTGCCATAATTTTTCTTTCAACGTTTCTTGCCACTGTGATTTTTTTCTCCAACGAATTAGGTTCCCAAAGGCATACCTCTTGTTGGATAATGTACTTTAATGTCCAAATGAACAAATCAATCATATGCTCCTATGCAATATCATTTACCTTTATGAGAATGAAGCTCAAAAAATATCCTTCAAAATTTTTGACAAAAACTCAATTAAAAAAAGCATCACAAAAGATTTAATTTTAAAAAGCCTCATTTTAAAATTTTTGCACAAAAGACATACTTCAAAATAGTACATGCTGGCATAAACATGATCCGGGTAAAAACATGATAATGAATCCCATATACATATTTTTCATGGGATAACAGTGAAGACTTATAAAATAATATCTAAGTACATGAGATATAAGTACAACCAAAGTACCCCTATAAAGAGGAAAGGGCTTTGAAAATATGACTGAGACATGAAAACTAAAAGGCGTTGCAGGCGGTTGAGGCCGACATAATCAAATCTATGTAGTTGCATCAAAGGCTGTACTGAAGAGGTCATCCGGGCATGTGGGGGGTTACGTGAAAGGCCACCCCCTCATGAGGTCTGAAAACATCTCACACACACCCGGGAATCACTGGTATCATCTACTGCATAACTGAACCCTCAAGTATACGGATCTTGATCATGCTATAAGGAGTTGGAGCTGAGAAACAATTAAGTTAAAGGGTGATAAGGAGTCCCTTTGCCTAATCTGAGGCACCGAATAAGAGTGAAAGTTTGAACCAAGGTACACCGCCCTCTAGACTTGTCTTATGGAATGAATGATTTGATGTCGATAGAAGGAGGTCCGCCATAGGTGAGGAAATAAGGGATCCTCAACTAAGGCATGAGAGAAAATAGTAGAGCGACTGATAGACTGACACCAGGGATGATGATGAAATGGGGGGTACTACGTAGCAGAGGGACAACTTCCCTTATTAGATAATAAAGGGCATGGATGACCTGGCAGCGACAAACACAATATCAAAGGGGATAGGCGACAGTAGTAGTGAAGTCCATAATGTGCGAAATGAGAGAGGAACCAAGTAATGAAGGATGGAGGACTATAGCGGGATACAAAGGGACTCTGGATAGACTCCATGGATGTGATGATGACTCAAATCAGATGCTCTAAACAAGGGTGATTCGATGATGCTGCCACACAGAAAAGGTCTAATGGGGGCCAGAAAAACATGAGTACAAGATAGTTACTCACGAAGAAAATCAACATGAGCATGGACAAGTATTGACGCAAAGTGGTGCCCCAAGTACAAGTGTTGCAAGTGAATAAATTCGATTTTGAGGAGTGGTGAAGTGACCCTTCTTGCAAAAAATGTGTCCTAGTGAAGTATCAAATTACAAAAAACTAACAGATACCCATTTGAGGGCTCGATGAGAGTTTTCCAATGGTACAGATGGTTTGTAAAACTAAGTTACGATTTGGCCACAACAGGGAAAAGAAAAATCAGGGGTTTCTCTTTTAATAAGGAATTTTCCCTCCAAATTTACTCATTTGCAAGCAGAGTTGTGGTGAATGAAGAGAGGAGAGAAGGCCATAAATCTTGCAACAATTGTAGTGGACAAACCGACCGTTGGAATCAAGATCTGTCAGTTGCAGGTAAGAGGCCTAACCATACTCTTTCAAATCAGTGGATTGAAAGTTCAGTTTGGGTTCCCAGAGCTCAGGAGAAAACCCATACTCCTCTTCACGGCCGGGCCGCACTTGTTGGGGAAAAAATTGCGACCTGGGTAGCAGGTTTTGGGCAAAACACTGCAACCTATCCCAGGATTAGGCCTGAAAAGTGTGACCTTACAGAGAGGGGTTTTTCTATGCTTTTTTGTGGCTAAGAACTAGGTTTTGATGTTTGGATACAATCTTTCCTATCTGTACACTAAAAAATATGATGGTTTTGTGCACATATGGGAGAATTACAGATCAACTGGAGAGAGAGAGACCTGGGCACATTATGGTCGAAGATATGGGATGATCAGGGTGTCCGCGGTGCATTGGCTAGGTTTGGGGTTCTAAATTTTGTGGAGAACCCTCTTATGAGAGCCGGAGAGCCCTTGTTGGCATGGATTGTTAGTTATTGGGATCCGAACCATGAGGTATTTATAGTGCAGGGGCACTGGATCGAGTTGATGGTCCAGGATAAATATTTTCTGACTGGTCTCCCACCACTTGGGATGGTCGGGAATACTCAGCCAGTGTTATCATGAGGCAGAACATCATGGAGTTTGTAGAGTGCCATTGTTGACCAGGTTAGAGACCCGTACTGTGGCCGTAGCGGTACTGCAGATCCTGGGAAACCAAGCACTCCACCACATCACTAAAGGGCAGATGATGCTTGTGGAGAGGGTGTTGAGTGGGAACTACTATGGATGGGCCCAAATGATGTTGTTGTCATTGAAATGACAGTTGTCACTATTGAAGCGGCAAGTGAACCATGGGTGTGCATATGTTATAGGATTGTGCTCGCTCTTCTTCGAGAAGATCCTGACACTTTGACCTCACATACATCTCGAGGATGGGGGCCCTAGAGATCCCAGGATGCACTGGTGGTGGCGACTAATGTGCAGAGGAGGAGGTAGGGCAGTCGGACCGATGTTTCAACCCAATTTATTTGCTCATTTGGATCATATACCATTGTACATAGACGATTATCCCTATAGTGGGATGAGTTATCATGGGGACCTAGATTTTCCACTACCGCCTGGTCGAGTATGGGGGCCCGATGGTAAGTGACAAATTGCTAATATTTTATGTGCATTGTAAAGTTTCAAAATAATGTGTATTGTACTGATTTTTTTACTTTTGGTATGCAGATATAGCACCAGTAAAACTTGTCGATTATATGGGACAACCTGTAGTATCAAGAACTTCTGGACCTAGTGGATCGAGAGCGCCACAAAATGAGGATGCAATAACCCTCCTGGAGGACATCCGCCGTAGATGTGAGAGGCTTCTGACTGATATTTCAGGGTGCGACTGCCAAGAATTGGATGACTAGTACATAGAGCCATGTATTTGTCTACCCTCGGAGTGGTGAGGGGTCATGCGGTGCATGGCGATGGTCGGATAGGCTATGTACGATCTACGAGCTACAAGAGCAGAGCCATTGGCTTGGGATCCTCCAAATAGTGATTAGTGTGTAGGGGCAGGTGGTGCCCCTAGTTTTGAGTTTTTGTAACATGCTATGGGCATGTCATATGTATTAGAGTTGATGGACTCTAAAACATGTTATATGACACATATTATGGATATGCATCATTTTGATGGTTTTATGCTATTGTCTTGTGTTAAATGCATGTGCTAAATGCTAGTCTAGAATATTGTTTGCAACGATATCTACATAGTCATTTTGTGCTCTAGGTACGTGACTGAATGTAATGATTTGTAATATCCCTAAAGGGATATTTTACTAAATTTTCATGAATTTACGTAAACCCGAAATTATGCCGTAAAATCAACATGAATTTAATAGAAGATTGCCATGTAAAATAAAAACACATAAATACTGCAATCCAGTACCACATAGAATAGGAAGAATCTCAGCTTTTATTATAAATAATAATGAGGTTTACATATAGATCTGACCTAGAAAGAGTTGAGATGGAAAACTGACCAACAACACAATATTTTGCACTGCTACACAACGATGGCCTCCAAAACTGAACTGCTGCACTCTCCCTCTGGAAACAGCTACCACTGAAACCACTGAAGCACCTGTTCAAGATCTAAATGATCTTCACTCCAATATCCTTGAAGCTCTGCAAAAATTTTGAATGAAGTCTCCTCAAGGAGAGTTGGGTTTTCGTCCAACACTCACAAATCACCCGAGGGTTTCCGTCCTGGGGCTACGGCTGAAGTAGAGAACCATGTCTCAAACCTCTCATACAATAAAATGATATGATCCCAACATATCCATCAATGGCCTCCTCCCTTTCTTTTATAGATCTCTTGGAGCCTTCTAGAGCATTATTTTATTATTATTTTATTCATGGAGCACTTTTCCTTCTTATTAGATATTATTTTTTAATGCATAAAAGAGTAAATCGACTACCACATCTCCTCTGGTCACTGAAACTCATGTCCAACTGTCCCATCATGGAAGTATCCTCATCCTAGATCCAATGAGCTATTACAATAAGGTGTTATGTCATGTATTCCTCCCAAAATTCCACAATGAGCGTAATTACTTGAGTTAAGCCAATAAATAACTCAAATTTCTGAAAGTTGTCGAAATGCACCGAAATGAAAGCCAAACTTCTCAGATAATGCCACCTGACCACATAGAAACTCCTCAAAACGCCTCCAAAAATCCCTTGAGCCCGCTGATGACACCAACCTGTACCTGTGACCAGTCTGCTCCTAACTCTGGAAGTCCATCCTAGCCCTTTCATAGGTGACACCAAAAAAGGGAATATTACATGATTTCAAACTCAATCATCAAAATCTTCACTCGTAAATATCTTCTAAAAAGGATAGGATTATGCACACAATATACACCATTCAATTGCATGACAAGGAGCAGGGAATCTAAACGAACATGAAGGTGGAGGATGCGATGGGAAAGGGCATCGACTAATAAACCTCGCAATGCATCATATTCAGCATGATTATTTGTGGCAGTACCAATGCATACACTGTTTGTGAGAGCTAGGGAATGTATGGGGTTAAAAATGGCCCAACCTGCCGAGGCTAGATTCTGGGAGTAGCAACTTGCACCATCGGCATAACTGATATAAGGTGTGGATGGGAGGTCCATCTGAAAGGTGCCACAAGACAATAAATGGGAGGATGATGAACAATGCTAGCAACCTAAGCATAAAGTAGAAATCGAACAAACAATGTGAGAGGGAGTGATCTGGGTAAGATGTCTACTACTCACACACCAACGGTTAAGTGATGTGTGGGAGCTACCGGAGGTGTAGCTTGTGCTCAGGCCGTGAAATTCGCCATTGACATGAATGGTTCCATTCTTCTTATGGGTAGGAAAGATGATGTTAGGGGTGGACAAGGCTTCCATGATGTCATTATCACAATAGAAGATGGAGTGAGTGGAGGAAGGGAGACCACATGATGCAGCGAAGCTACCTAACTCATCATCACGAGAAGAAAGGTTCACATGTGCATAGTCACAGGGGATGGTGGAAGAACAAGCAGATAAGGGATCCACTGATGTTGATCCCAGGGCCATCGTTGAAGGGAGGTTGAGTGAAACAAAAGGGGAAGTCTTAGAGCGAGCTTCCACTGAGGGTCTCAGGGATGATGATAGGTAGAAAATGGTCGACGAAGGCTCCGTCATCTCGACATCAGGAGGTAGAATGTCAATGGGAACATTCATATCCTCTATTTTAACTAAAGAAAAATGCACAAATAAGGGACAGGTGGACTCATTGCACTTGGCCTCGTATTGGAAAATTGTTGCTAGAGAGGTGCGAAATTCATTGAGGCGGGGACAGAGGTGAGTATAGTGGCCATGGAAATCACACAAAGCACAAGGGTGATTTGTGCAAAAAGACCTATTTTTCAAGACTGAATAAAGTATAGTGACATATACCTTTGGGATATGAGACTCTAGAAATGCTTCGTTAACCATGGGCTTGAGACGAGGCAATTGAGGACATGTATGGGTGGCGTGACCGAAAAGATCACACAAAGCACACCGGGTGGTACGCTTTGGAGGCTGAGGAGGAGCAGGTTTTGCCGAGGCATCCTTGTCCTTAGGTGCCTTCCTGCAAGCTTTTCCCCCCTCAACCGAATATTTCGCAATAGGAGTATGTTCCTGTTGAGGTGGCTGAGGCACTATAGCAATGGGAGAAGTCATGGGGACCGATTGAACTAGGGTCAAAGCAAGATAAGGTTTGGGTTGGCCAGGTGGGATAGTGGTTGGGGGATCGAGGTACCAGATGGGAATCCCCAGGGTCATGTTAGGAAGAGATAGGGTGGCCATGACAGGTACCAAGAACACTCCAAGAGGGGGAGATAGGAACGGTATTTGATGGGAGGGGAAATGGCCAGGTGGCATGGCTCCAAGATGGTTAAGGCCTGGAGGAAGCATTCCAAGAGGGTAGAGAGACTCATGGATACCATCTATAGGTTAAGGGCCAGGAGGAGGAGGTCCAGAAGGATGAATCAAAGGGCTAAGAGTAGGCTGTGGAGGGTGAGGTTACTGACTTGACGAAGCGGGCCGCTTAAGGGAAGCTTGAGACGATTACATCATGCAAACACTCGATGAGTTGGGATCAGAGACAAGAGGAGGAAGACCAGGGAAAGTACCAAGGAGAGAGGAGTATTTGTAGGCTCTGGGTGAGACACTGGTTAAGGGGTCAACAGTTTTCTTATTGGCCACCAAATATATGATGGACTCAGGGGAGGTCTGAGACTTTGGTTCATAATATGTCAACTAGTTAATGGTGACTATCTTTCCATTATGGGGAAAGGACATCTTGCGGTGAACCACAGATGGTATAGAAGACATCGCATAAGTGTAGCTATGACCCAATAGAATGTTGTAATCTAAGGGGGTGTCAATGACTTCTACGTCAATGCAAACAGTCTTGCCCGCAAGAGTAATAGGACAATTGCGGAACAGGCCAATGGGTTGGGAGGCGTGGCCATCCCATGCTTGGAGAGTGATCATGGAAGGGGCTAGCTCAATCGATCCGAGTTGCTTCCAAACTGAAGCAGACATCACACAGGTGGATGCCCCCTCATCAATGACACAATGGGAAACATTGGTGTTCTGGATCTTAACTAGGATTTAGAAGGCAACGGAAGCAGGAAGAGGAGGATGTTCTGAGCGATCAACATCAAAGAAAATCAAGCGATCACCTGAAGGATCTACAATTCCCATGGTAGATAGTAGAGCTTTTCTTTGTGAAGGACATGACTGGAGGAGTTCTAGCGTTGAGATGGCAGCAGGAGATTGTGAAAAATCATCTACTATGTTATACGAATGGGAAAATTTGGTAGAAGCAACGTTTTGGCATAATGGTCCCTTAGAAATCTTGGTATGAACCTTTGCTTTAGGCTAAGGGATCTATAGAGGACCATTAGGTGTCAAAAGAGGCTCTGTAGAACCTGAAGAAGGGGGATTAGGGACAGACATAGTGGGAGGCTTATTGTACTGACAGGACCGAGACTGAAGGTTGATATCTATGGTGATAGGTTGGTCAGAGTTCATCATGAGAATATGGTAATCGGAGGTACCAAATGGAGGAGGTTGAGTGGCCGCCTCACCTTCAGGTCGTTGGGTAGCCATGAATCCTTGTTGAGGGAAAGGATTAGTAAACAGAGTCACCTGACTAGGCGCATCATTGGGAGGGACGGAAGGGGAGGCTTGCTATCCTCACAATGTTGCTTGATATTCTCACATATGTCACATTTGTGGTAAAATAGGACAATCATGTGTGTAATGATTATAAACACCACAACAACAAAAAATGTTTATTCATGCGAAAAGGCTTGTCCTGCTTGGGCTGAGTGCCCTGTTGCTAGTTAGTAGTGTTAGGTGCATTATTTTGAGGATTTAGTCCAATATTACTAGGGGCAGATTGATTTGAGTGCCTTTCCTCTTCTTTTTGGAAGGAAGAGGATTAGTCGCACCCTGTTGTGCATACACCTGCGCTTAAGGGGGTGGTGGCTACTATTGCGGGGGTTGATAAGGAAAGGGAAGCAGAGGTGCTAATGCTTGAGGAATTGGATCACCAAGCTATGGATATCGATAATAACGAGGTTTGGTAACATTGTGGTAAACAGGAGGTTGGGTAAAAGTAGGAGGCATGACGTATCTTGGATACATGCTACTGGGAGCCGGGAAAGTGTAGGAGGTGTTGGCCCCTTCCTGAGGAACACCATAGCCCATGGGAGGCTTAACGTATGGATGAGAAAGAGCTCCAACCATACCATCACCGACATGAGATGCCCCCAGTGCATTGGCACCACCGAGTCTTGGAAGATCATGTATAACAGTATAAACATAGCTCGACTGAGCGTAGATCAGGCCATATTTTAACGTAATTTGGAGAGCAAATTCTTCGGTTTGAGGGAAATGCAATGCGACATCTTTTCATCTAGCAAGCAAAAGAGATCTAAGGAACCAGTCCATGTAGACACAATCTTCGAAGGTAGGGGCTCAGCATAGGCTCTTTCTTCTCTACCATTCCTAGACATGATCGAATAGGCAAGCTGCAAATGATTGACAGAAAGAAGTCAAAATTTCGGTACCAATGTCATAATGGAGGGGAAGCTGGAAATAAGACAGAAAAGCCCGGGCAAGAGTCGCAAAGATGGTATGAGAGGATGAGGCTTGATCAACATACCACTTAGAAGCTTTGCCAGTAAGCGTACATTGGAACAACCAAAGACAGACAGAGTCATCAGTAATGGAGTTAGACGAACACCAGATGTGGAAAGATCGAACATGATTTGTAGGATCTTCTCCAGCAAGACCTTTAAACTTGGGAATCTCAGAAGGGAGCTTGGTCAACATAGCAGGCGAACTAACGTCATGGTCTATAGGGTCATTGATCAACTGGTTAAAATCGGTAATATTGAGGCCTTCCATACAGGGGAGCAAGGGCGCAGCCGAGGTAGTTCCTGTTGTGGTCCCACTAGTAGTATTCCTAGCATTAGGGCCAGGACTACCACTAGCGTTAGGTCCTGAACCAGAAATGGTGAAGGTGACAGGGAGAGGACTGGGGGCAGAACTAGAAGGAGAACCCAATGAACCAGAAGAGGAGTCTGAGTGCAGACTCAGTGGAGGACTAACTCGAATCCTACATGGAGGAGTAAGTATTCCTACTGAAAACTGAGGATGAAGGTCAAGAAGTCTCTAAGATAAATGCCTTGGTGGCACAATGGTGAAGGCACAAATATGACACAAAGGGAAGAGAGAACAACAAGGGTGAAGAGGTGTAGGATCAACTTATTACAATTTCGAAACAAGGGCAGAAAGGTGTAGGATCAATTGATTACAATGTTAAAGTCTTTGCTTGGCGGTGTTAACCAAGCTCTTCTTCACTTAGGGTGTGTGTAAAGTGTGTAAATTTTATTTTTTAAAACCAGATGTTTATAGAGAAAAATAAAAAGTGTGTTGTATAACTATAAATAAACCTGCAGATAACAGTATATGAAACTGAAATAACAGAAAATAAACATCCAATTATGCATTAATCTAAATCCAAGGAGGCGAGCCTATCAACAACTAGTCTATAGGTGGGAAAAAATCTAGTCAAAACACACCAAAATAGCCAATAGATATAAGGTCGGGAGGTACAATGATCTAAAGGTCAGATTTTTAGGTGTAAACAAGCAGCAAAAATTCAGACAAATAATTGGTGCAAATGAGGTGGTGAAAGGCTATAACCTAGAGGGAAGCGGAGGGGACCCTAGAGGAAAACCCAAAAAAAACTAAAAGGAGGTTTTTTGGATTGATAAATTTCAGATCTGAAGTAGATCTGAAGGTAAGGGATCAAATATGAAAAATGGCTTAACACTTCTGAAATTTTAGACAAACTGCACCAACTAAAAATCTTCCATGAAAGGTGGAGGGTAATGAAGCCCTAGGGGGCTAGGTTCCCACTTTGTTGAGAAAAACAGAACAATTACAAGTCCGAAACGGGTGAAGAGAGAGTTCAGAACACCCTAAATACAGTCCTAGACAAACCCATAAAAATCTCAGAAAAATTCCTGCAACAAGTCCAGGTCGAAGTTTCTGACCTGTTTTCTGCAGAGGTCACAAGTTTTGGCCCAAAAAGTGTGACCTGCACTTCTGACACTCTTGGGAGCAGGTTTCAGAAAAAATTTTCGTCTCAGTTGCGGCTGATGCCTATCACCTGCAGAATAGGTCCGAAAACACACGGAAGATAGAATTTCAATGTTTTCGGGTTTTATAAGTTAAAAGCAACATCAAAAAAGCAAAACAATAAGCTGAAGAGAAATCATAGGGTTTGAAGCAGCTGGATATGCATGGATCTGAAAAAAGACAGAGGTCATAATCGTAAACCCTTGTGGAGTCTCCAGTTGTTAGTATGAATCTTAATCACAAGCATACGAAAAAGGCTTACTTTAGCTGCGCATAACAAACAACCCTAATAGCAAATATGGCTGCCAATATCTTTAGATCTGCAATTAGTTGACCAATATAAATGCTGCAAAATCTAGATCTATGCATTAAAATACATTAAGTAGTAAATAAAAGCAAGAGTTCCTCCATGCATCTAATAGACAAGACAAGATTGTTTTAAATAATTTTTTTTATTTATGACACCTAGGAGGAGAACATAGAAATATGTTACCAGTCCTCCTCAACGGAATGGGTTCTTTTAAGTCCTCAACACTTCAGATCTAAAATCCCTCTCTCTTGATGGTGTAGAAAACCCAGACAAAAATGGAACTCAAAGGGAGCTCACAAGAAAAATGGTAGCAAAATATGACAATGATTGTGGATCAAAGTCAGACCAAAAGTATAGATCCAGAGTGATCTTTAGGAAACAAAAGGAAGTGAATGAATGGAAAAACCCTTTATTTATAAAAAAATATTGAGTTAGTCTAGATATTGGTGCATAGTTAAAATATTATTAACCAAATCAAGATCCAACTTTTATGGAATATTTTATTATATTTTTTGGAGGGAAAAAGAATTTGACTTGGTTCAAATCTCTTCATTTGTAAATAATAAATAAAAAAATGATTTATTTATTATTTTAAGGATGTGGTTGAGTAATAATCAAATAAATAATGATTTGTTTAATTTTTTATAAATGATTGAGTCAAATTTAACAAAGAATATTATTTAAATAAGGTTTAAATAATTATTCCTATAAAATAATAAGATAAATAATAATTTATCTAATTAATTTTTCTGTTTTGGGTTAAATATGACTAGGAATATTAATTAAATTGTTGCTTAACTAATTTTTCCTTGAGGAAAATCAAACAAATGTGAATTTATTTAATATTTCCTCATGGAGTTACCTGTTTAGACTATAAACAACTTAATAAAGGTGGTTTACTAAGTTATTTTTCATAGTGAAAGCAATTTTCCTTAGGGTAAAATTGGTCTTACATGGTGTACTTAGGTCCATATAATAGTAGTAGGTTATATGACCAAAAAATGGTGTAACACTTACTTTAAAAAATCTGCGAAAAAAAATTCTTCTAAAAATGAAATGAAGCGCAGAATATTTCCTTCCAAGTCTTGCAAAAAAATTTTGTTTAAAAAGTTAGACAAAATCTCATTTTAAAAAATAATTATAAAAGATTTACTTCAACCCAAAACATGCACTCTAAAAAAATGTCACTTTAAAAAATACCTCCAAAAAATGTCCACTGAAAATTAAGCTCAACCTC
The DNA here is from genome assembly GCA_034641835.2 of Pinus albicaulis. NCBI lineage: Eukaryota > Viridiplantae > Streptophyta > Pinopsida > Pinales > Pinaceae > Pinus > Pinus albicaulis. The sequence goes on along the minus strand of JAXQQM020062977.1, from coordinate 8,182 downwards.
TTAAAAAATGTCACTGTAAAAAATACCTCCAAAAAATTTCCTTTGAAAATTAAGCCCAAAAACCTCTAAAAAAATGTCTCTGAAAACAAAATACCTTGAAAAAATGTCCTTTGAAAATTAAGCCCAAAATGCCTCTAAAAAAATATCACTTTAAAAAATACCTCCAACAAATGTCCTTTGAATATTAAGCCTAAAAAGAGTCCTTTGAAAATTAAGGCCAAAAAAAGTCCAATTGAAAATTAAGCCTAAAAAGCCTCTAAAAAAATATCACATACCTCCAAAAAATGTCCTTGGACTATTAAGCCAAAAAGAGTCCTTCGAAAATTAAGCCCAAAAAAATTCCTTTGCAAAATCAACCCAAATGAAGAAATGTGCAAAATTAATATTAAATATTTGGAAGTCCTTAATGTGCTCCGCCATTGAACCCTTTTGTTTGAGATTTATCAATTGGCTAAAGAAGGTATTTCTACTTCTATTTGCATAATGTGATACTTATTATTTCTTGAGAATTTTTGAAATGGAAAATAATTTACAAGGACAGAGCCATCAATACCACATGCCATAATTTTGTTCTAAATTTAAAGATGCAATTCATACCTTTTTCGTGTGTAACACATGATGTCGATCAAATAATTATTCCATCTGTAGTATCCATGTTACCGAATGCTTGCCATCAAACTTATTCATATCAATGTTTGGAATATGGTTGGTCTTCATCTCAAATTTGGTGTCTCTAAAATCATGATTCATTGTATGTTTGTTCTCTTTACGAGTTTCATGAAATACCTTATCACCATTAGGAAGCCTTTCTTCCTGAAAATTTTCCAAACCTTTCTTCAAACCATCCTTGTATCGTTTTAAACCATTCATGTCACTTTTATGTCATCCATGTCCCCTTTTATTTCATCTTTGCTTTCTCTTTGTGAGGGAACTTTTTTTTTCATTTCGTCCCGTAATTTTGATATATCATGTTTCAATTCTTCCTCCTCATGCATTATAGTAGAGATTTATGACAACGTAATGGGTGTAGAATTATCTTCTTTGGGAGAAATTTTAGAACCAAATATTGATATCTATGGTTCAATATTCCCTTTAAATCACTTGAAATTTATTTTTCAAGAAAAATTTATGCAATTAAAAAAAAATTACAGACAATTCTCTGTTCAAAATGCAGCAAGATGATGGAGCTTAGTGAAATGAAGTCGCCTTCACTAAGTGGGCCCGCAGGCAAATTCTGGCGCAAAATCTATTTTTAGACTATGTCTATTTTTGGACTATGTCTATTTTTAGACATATGGAGCATGGTTCGGGGATTCCAGTTTGAGATTCTTGAAGTATGTGTCATGTTGGTAAAAATAGATGAGACTCTATTTTTGAGGTCAAAGAGGTTGAAGTCTATTTTTAGACTGCCTCTCCTTAAAACAGGGAAGTCAAATATTATTTACCCTTAATAATATTTAGACTATAAACAACAGTTTACTCTCTTGGAGCACTTCAGTTCAAGCTACAGAAGTGGCTCATGCATCTGACAGAGGAATCACGTGATTCCCAAGGGTTTGATGGCATCATGCATGGTTGACTTCAGTTGGACTTCAGTTGTAGAACTTTAGAGGAGTTAATGAGACAGCTAGTGGAGTTGTGTTCTGTTTATTTTAGTTGAACTGATTGAGATTAGTTTAACTAACTAATCAATTAGTTATGAGTGGAGTGAATTAAATATTATTTAATTCATTAATTAGTAACTCATTATTCAACTCAAGAACACATCAGTTCACTACAGTGTATGATCAGTTCAGTGGAGACCAGTGAAAGAGGTAGATGAAAGGGTAGAGTTAGCTATCAGTTGTGACTATACTGTTGCTATTTTCAACACACAGATAGGTGGAGTAAGCCCATGAGGATTACGCAGTTTAGGCTGGTGGTTTATCTATATAAAGAGGCCATCCCATAGCATTGAAACGCGCAATAGAGGCAAGGCAATTGGCGGTGAGTTTTGAACCAGTAACCTGTTCAAAACTGAGCTAGATTGTGAGTAACTGTATGAGAAAGTACTGAGTACTTGTGAGGAGTATTGTACTGAGTTGTTACTTGATTTCTCCATTATAATATACACAATAGATGCGGGGTTTTCAGCTATAAGCTTTCCCCATACATACTGTGTTAATGTGTATGATGATTTGATGTGTTATCGCTTGATTTTATTTCCGCATGTTTGATGATCTGAGTGGAAGAGATTATGTGTTGCATATAAATTCGAATTTTATGTGATCAGGATAGTCTCGGTGGATAATTAATCATTATTCAGAAAATTTCTACATGGTATCGGAGCTATTGAAGCAGAGATTGATCATCACGGTGATTACAAACTTATTTCGGTAGACAGAGTCTGCATGCGGGCCAGGTAGCCTCCGGATTCATCTTTCTTCGGAAAGTGAAAGGTCTGGTAAATGCCCCTTGCAGTCAATCTCTGTGCTAGAAATAATTTGTTCTCACAGATCTAGAGCGGCTGAGCTTTGAGGTGGAATTCAAAATTTTGCAGCAGTTTTGTTTTCTTGGTGCGAGTGTTGAAAATGTCTTTCAACAGTTTGCGACTCGAATATGCTCTTGAAGGCAGTTCGAATTATGTTGCATGGAAGGATCGCATGGAGGCAGTATTAGAAGATAATGGTCTGAAGGAGTTCGTAGATACGGATGTCCAAAAGCCCAATGATCCTGCTGAAGTCGATGCATGGCAAAAGAAGATGGCGAAGTGTCGAAGGATCCTGTTGGAGGGCGTCAAGGATCATATTGTATCCAGCCTGCATGAAAAGGCTACTCCATATTTAATATGGAAAGCTTTGACAGATCTATTCCAGAGTAAGAGTGACCAAAGGAAGCTGGCGCTCAAAGATAAGCTCAGGAACATCAAGATGGAGAAGGGCGACAGTATCGCCAAATACCTCACGAAGTTCACTCAATGCAGAGATGAACTGGGAAGTGTGGGAGTTATTGTCGATGAAGAGGACATGGTCGACCTGGCTCTCCTTGGTCTTCCGAAGGCTTGGCACTCATATCAAGATAGTGTCAATGGTCGGGAGAAGCTGCCGGGATGGGAGCGTCTTTGGGCGGATCTCATGCAGGAGGAGATAAGGAGGACTACTCGAGATGGATCTTCATCAAAGGGAGCTGATGAAGAAAACTGCGCTTTGGTTGCCAAAGCAAAGAAGGGGAAGGGTAAGAAAACCTCTCATTATGGTGCAAAGGGCAAGAAGCAGGATATGGCGAAAGTGAAGTGTTTTCACTGCCATGATCACGGACATTATGCTACCAATTGTCCAAAGAAGAAGAAGAACAAGCAAGCGGGAAGATCTGCAGATGGAGAAGATTTGGCTTCACAGTTCGAGCTTGAATTTTCACTGATCGCATGCTTGGTTTCAAGTGTGATGGGATCGGTGTGGTTCTTGGACAGCGGTGTGTCATTTCATATGACGGGAGATCGGGAGTTGTTCTCAGATCTGGAGGACAAAGATTTGGGTGTGCACATCGAGATGGGCGATGATGGTAGATACAGTGCGACTGGTATCGGTACCATATCCTTTCAGAGGGAGTCTGGTAAACCCTTTTTCTTGAAGGATGTCATGCATGTACCTGGATTGAAGAAGAACCTGATTTCTGTGGCGATGTTGGAGGATAAGGGGTATGATGTGGTCTTCAGCGAAGGAAAAGCCTTCCTGCGCAGTAAGACTACTGGAGAGACCCAGAAGATAGGGGTTCGAACCAAGAACCTTTATCAGTTGCAAGTAGATGGCTGCGCAGCAATGGCATGCAAGGCGGGAGAAGTGGTGAGCCGGGATGATGAGGGTGAACTGTGGCACAGGAGATTGGGCCACCTTCACCATGGAGCTTTGAAGATCCTGCAGCAGATTTCTACTGGGCTTCCTAAGGGCACTCTTGCGCAGTCAGATCAGTGCAAGGGGTGTACTTTAGGGAAGTATGTGAAAACCACCTTTCACGAGAAGGATAGTCGCGCCACGACGATCCTTGAGAGAGTTCACACAGACGTGTGTGGTCCTTTCTCAGTTGCTTCGACAGCAAAGCACAAGTATTATGTGATCTTTGTTGGTGATTTCTCTCGAAAGTGCTGGATCTTCTTCATGCAGAAGAAGAGCGATACATTCGCGAAGTTCTGTGAGTTTAAAGCACTGGTCGAGAAGGAGTCGGGGAAGAAGGTGATTGCTCTAAGAAGTGATAACGGTGGTGAATTCATCTCGGCTGAATTCAAGGAGTTTTGCAGCGCAGAAGGGATTCGGAGAGAGCTCATCGCACCCCATAACCCACAGCAGAACGGGGTGGCTGAGCGGAAGAACAGAACGATCGTGGGTGCTGCACGAGCGATGTTGCATGATCAGGGCCTACCCCTTCACTTGTGGGCTGAGGCATGCAATACAGCAGTGTATGTGCAGAACCGTTGTCCTCACAAGGTTCTTGGCATGAGTACACCAGAGGAGGCTTATTCTGGCAAGAGGCCTGATATTTCCCATTTGCGGATTTTCGGATCTCCTGTCTACATGCATGTGACGAAAGATGCAAGAAGGAAGCTGGATCCAACTGCTGAAGTTGGAATATTTGTGGGGTACACTGATACACCTCACAACTATCGGGTGTATGTGCCAGACAGTCGCAAGACTGTTGTGCGACGGGATATAAAATTTCAGGAGGAGAAAGCCATGCGGTGTTCGCTTGAGAGGGAGCTACACTTGCATGCAGATGAGGAGCTGTTAGTTCCTAAGGAGGAGCTTCCGGATGTGGATCAGCCACAAGAGGAGGTTCGGGAGGTGGAAGAAACCACCCAGGCAGCGCCAACCATCAGAGGGCGCATGCGCACTACAGAAGCTGAGCGACTGGCTCGGGATGCAGAGAAGGTTGTAGGACCACCTACAGCACAGCGCAGACAGAGACAGTCACCGGATCGGTACACTGGATACATGGTTCTTGTGAGTCAATGTGTTGTGACGAAGCCATCCTATTTTGAGGAAGCTGTGGAGGAACCCGCATGGGTCGATGCCATGATCGAAGAATATGATTCGATCGTCAGGAATAGGGCATGGGAGATTGTCCCAAGACCGGTGGGGAAATCAGTGGTGGGTTCGCGATGGATCTACAAGGTGAAGCAGGCAGCTGACGGGAGTGTGGAGAAGTACAAGGCGATATTTTTCGCCCGTGGCTTTTCACAGATCGAGGGGATCGATTATGAGGAGACCTTTGCACCTGTCGCAAGGTACTCTTCCATACGGACGATCCTTGCTCTCTCAGCGCAGATGGGGTGGCACATTCATCAGATGGATGTGAAGACTGCGTTCCTCAATGGAGTTATTGAGGAAGAAGTGTACATAGAGCAGCTTGAAGGTTTTGAGATCTTCAGCAGTGAGTCGCATGTGTGCCGACTCAAGAGAGCACTGTATGGGCTGAAGCAAGCACCTCGTGCTTGGTACACTCGGATAGACAGCTACTTCACCGGGCTTAGATTCTCCAAGAGTGAGGCGGATCCAAACCTGTACCAGATTGTGGTGGAGGGGAAGCTGTTGATCATCGTACTGTATGTAGATGATCTGATTTTGATTGGCGATGAGTAGTTGATACTTTCATGCAAGGAGGATCTTGCATGAGAGTTTGAGATGAAGGACTTGGGCATCCTTCATTATTTCCTGGGATTGGAGATTTGGCAGCGCAGCGGAGGACTGTTTGTTTCTCAGGGCCAGTATGCCCGGGAGATTCTGGAGAGGTTCAACATGCAAGGCTGCAAGCCTGTTGACACTCCTCTTCCTGGTGGTTGGAGGAAGGAGGATGCTACTTCAGCGGAGGTAGTGGATGCCACTGTCTATCGACAGTTGGTGGGGTCGCTTATGTATCTGGTCAATACATGACCCGATATATGCTATGCGGTTAACCAGCTTTCGCAAGCTATGGTTAAGCCTACCAAGCTCTTTTGGAAGGCAGGAAAGCATGTATTGCGCTATATCAGAGGCACATCGGGATATGGTTCATGGTACAGACAGGAGGATCAGTTGAGGTGGCATGGCTTCACGGATTGGTATCATCATATCAGAGATTGTGTTCAGCGGAGAATCATGATGCTTTCATATGTTCCCACGGAGGATCAGGATGCCGACATCCTGACGAAGGCGCTCACCGGGAGCAAGTTCGAATTCCACAGAGGCAGGATAGGGATTGCAGATAATCCATATCTTGCTGAGAGGGAGTGTTGAGAATGCAGCAAGATGATGGAGCTTAGTGAAATGAAGTCGCCTTCACTAAGTGGGCCCGCAGGCAAATTCTGGCGCAAAGTCTATTTTTAGACTATGTCTATTTTAGACATATGGAGCATGGTCCGGGGATTGCAGTATGTTATTCTTGGAGTATTGGTCATGTTGGTAAAAATATATGGACCTCTATTTTTTGACCTATAGGTCGAAGTCTATATTTAGACTGCCTATCCTAAAAATAGGGAAGTCAAATATTATTTACCCTTAATAATATTTGAACTATAAACTTCAGTTTACTCTCTTGGAGCACTTCAGTTCGAGCTACAGAAGTGGCTCATGCATCTGACAGAGGAATTACGCTATTCCTAGGGTTTGATGGCATCATGCATGGTTGACTTCAGTTAGGACTTCAGTGGCAGAAGTTTGGAGGAGTTAATGAGACAGATAGTGGAGTTGTGTTTTGTTTATTTTAGTTGAACTGATTGAGATTAGTTTAACTAGCTAATCAATTAGTTATGAGTGGAGTGAATTAAATATTATTTAATTCATTAATTAATAACTCATTATTCAACTCAAGAACACATCAGTTCACTACAGTGCATGATCAGTTCAGTGGAGACCAGTGAAAGAGGTAGATGAAAGGGTGGAGTTAGCTATCAGTTGTGACTATACTGTTGCTATTTGCAACACACAGATAGGTGGAGTAAGCCCATGAGTATTGCGCAGTTCAGGCTGGTGGTTTATCTATATAAAGAGGCCATCCCATAGCATTGAAACACGCAATAGAGGCAAGGCAATTGGCGGTGAGTTTTGAACCAGTAACCTGTTCAAAATTGAGCTAGATTGTGAGTAACTGTATGAGAAAGTACTGAGTACTTGTGAGGAGTATTGTACTGAGTTTGTTACTTGATTTCTCCATTATAATTTACACAATAGCTGCGGGGTTTTCAGCTATAAGCTTTCCCCATACATACTGTGTTAATTTGTATGATGATTTGATGTGTTATCGCTTGATTTTATTTCCGCATGTTTGATGATCTGAGTTGGTTGAGTGGAAGAGATTATGTGTTGCATATAAATTCGAATTTTATGTGATCAGGATAGTCTCGGTGGATAATTAATCATTATTCAGCAAATTTCTACATGGTATCGGAGCTATTGAAGCTTAGATTGATCATCACAGTGATTACAAACTTATTTCGGTAGACAGAGTCTACATGCGGGCCAGGTAGCCTCCGAATTCATCTTTCTTCGGAAAGTGAAAGGTCTGGTAAATTCCCCTTGCAGTCGATCTCTGTGCTAGAAATAATTTGTTCTCACAGATCTAGAGCGGTTGAGCTTTGAGGTGGAATTCGAAATTTTGCAGCAGTTTTGTTTTCTTGGTGCCGGTGTTGAAAATGTCTTTCAACGGTTTGCAACTCGAATATGCTCTTGAAGGCAGTTCGAATTATGTTGCATGGAAGGATCGCATGGAAGCAGTATTAGAAGATAATGGTCTGAAGGAGTTCGTAGATACGGATGTCCCAAAGCCCACTGATGCAGCTTTGGTCGATGCATGGCAAAAGAAGATCGCGAAATGTCGAAGGATCCTGTTGGAGGGCGTCAAGGATCATATTGTATCCAGCCTGCATGGTAAGGCTACTCCATATTTAATGTGGAAAGCTTTGACGGATATATTCCAGAGTAAGAGTGACCAAAGGAAGCTGGCGCTCAAAGATAAGCTCAGGAACATCAAGATGGAGAAGGGCGACAGTATCGCCAAATACCTCACGAAGTTCACTCAATGCAGAGATGAGCTGGGAAGTGTGGGGGTGACTGTCGAAGACGAGGACATGGTCGACTGGCTCTCCTTGGTCTTCCGAAGGCTTGGCACTCATATCAAGATAGTGTCAATGTTCGGGAGAAGCTGCCAGGATGGGAGCGCCTTTGGGCGGATCTCA
>JAXQQM020062516.1:0-52147 GCA_034641835.2 Pinus albicaulis | reverse complement strand
TCGGATTTTATGCGAGACGCAACGAATATAGATATAACCATAGATACAAAGATGCAGCGGAAATAATTCTTCACTTTATTAATAAATGAATGACTGCAATAAGCTTACAAACATAATGGAAACAAGCTAGGGCGCTGGTAGCGTATCTCTGAGAAGAGATGTGGCATACGCAGGCCTCTGAACTGTGTTACATTGAGGCTCGCAGGCCTATTACAGACATAATGGAAATAAAAGAGCTATGGTACTGGCAGTGTATCCCTGAGAAGAGATGTGGCGGCTACCAGCCCTTGAACTGTGTTACAATGCAGACATGATAGAGATGTGGCGAGCTAGGGCACTGGTCGCGCTTATCTCTGAGAAGAGATGTGTCGGCTCCCAGCCCCCTGAACTATCTTACAATGAGGCTTGAGGGCCTATTTATTGTTGAGAAACAATGTAGAATCCGAAACGTCCAAAACCCTAACCGTAGGAGATGAAGCGCCAAAATTGTGGGCCCCGTTTGGGTAAATTGGTGGTTCAACTTCCCGGGGGCGTAACTTTGGCATCCGATCTCCGTTTGACGCGCTCAATAGCTCGTTAGAAAGATCTATCCGAGGAGTACAATTTTTGAACGAGCAACATCGGTCCATGGACCCATATTGCTCTCCGTTTTCCCAAAAAACGTCGTTTAGGGCCTCAAAACGGCTCCGGAAGTTTAAGACCCGAAAAACTGCTAAAAATAGTAAGTTGTGCCGAAACTTACAAACTGAAATAACTGATGGTGGGGGTTCATAAAGACTCGATGGGTGGCCACCAATATCCACTGGATTATTAATGCCCCAAAACGGCTCACAGATTGTGCGGGACAGAAAACCTGCTATAAATAGTAAGCTGTGCTGAAGCTGAAAAACTGAAAGAATTGATGCTGCGGGTCCAAATGGAATAGGTGGGAGGCCACCGATATCCACCTGGATCAGTCCTCCCTCCTTAGGAAACAATGGTCTCCATTGCGTTAAGTTTCTCCATGTGGGGGGGGGGGGGTGGGGCGAAATTTTGCTGAACTTGGTGTTGGATTTAGATGTGCCACCAGTGGCAGCCATTGAAGGATTTGAAAAAAAAATTGTCCATCATCGCGTTCCTCTGTTTCTCTAGGGCATCCTCGAGAAATATTTTGATAGGATCTCCTGCTCCCTCGTCTTTCTTTCCCTTTCGCCATGGGGGTCGTCGGGGTTGCGAGGTTGAACTCCTTATACGATGGCCTTGGGGACATGAAGAGAAAAACGAGAGAAAGGAAACGGACCCCCTCTACGAGTACCAGTCCAGGATTTTATGCGGGGAACGCGAGAATATAGATATAACCATAGATACGAGGAGATGCGGCGGAAATAATGCTTCATTTTATTAATAAATGAATGATAGAAACAAGCTTACAAACATAATGGAAACTAAGGCCCAGGGCAGCTAGTGGCGTATCTACGAGAAGAGATGTGGCATACGGAGGCTCTCCCTCTCTACATTGAGGCTGTGAGCCTGCATCTCAGCAGCAGCATAAAGATGAGCTAGAATGCGCGACATCTACGAGAAGAGATGCGTGAAGCTACGACCACGAACTTGTTCTGATACGGACATGATTTTAATGTGGCGAGCTAGGGCACTGGTCGCGCTTATCTCTGAGAAGAGATGTGTTGGCTCCCAGCCCCCTGAACTGTGTTACAATGAGGCTCAAGGGCCTATTTATTGTTGAGAAACAATGTAGAATCCGAAACGTCCAAAACCCTAACCGTAGGAGATAAAGCGCCAAAATTGTGGGCCCCGTTTGGGTAAATTGGTGGTTCAACTTCTTGGGGACGTAACTTTGGCATCCGATCTCCGTTTGACGCGCTCAATAGCTCGTTAGAAAGATCTGTCCGAGGAGTACAACTTTTGAACGAGCAACATCGATCCATGGACGCATGTTGCTCTCCGTTTTCCCAAAAAACGTCGTTTAGGGCCTCAAAACGGCTCCGGAAGTTTAAGACCCGAAAAACTGCTAAAAATAGTAAGTTGTGCCGAAACTTACAAATTGAAATAACTGATGGTGGGGGTTCAAATGGACTTGATGGGTGGCCACCAATATCCACCTGGATTATTAATGCCCCAAAGCGACAAGTTAATGCGAGGACCCGAGCTTTGCTATAAATAGTAAGGCTTGTCTTTGAAAATTTGAAAAAGCTGAAAGAATTGATCTTGCGGTCCAAATGGAATAAGTGGGAGGCCATAGATATCCACGGATCATCTTCTTAGGAAATTAATCTTTCCAAGAAAAGCTTGGATAAATCTTGGATCTCCTTTTTGTTCCTTGGCAATGAAAGTACTTGAATTGTTGAAACTCTTTTGAGATAAATTACCACTCCTTCCTTAGAAATGATGTGGCCAAGAAATTTCCTTTCTTTGATGGCAAACAAAGACTTCTTGGGATTGAGTGATATCCAAATTTTCTACATCTGTCAAAAACTTTCATCAAGTGTTTTAAATGTTTCTGATCTGAGTTAGAAAACACAATAATATCATCAAGATATATACTTTTTTTTCTTACCCAGAAAAGTGAAATCCATAGCTGTCTGAAATTTTGCTCCAACATTAGTTAATCCAAAGGTCACCCTGACATATATAAATGTGCCCCAAGGAGTGGTGAAGGCAGTCTGCTCTCTATCCTTTGGGCTCACCATTATCTAGTTGTATCCAGAGAAGCCATCTAGCATCGAAAGTCTATTTGCATGCGAAATTTTTTGAAGCAACGAATCCATTTTGGGTAATGGATAGTTATCCTTCAAGGATGACTTATTTAAGTTCCTGAAATCTACACATAGTTTGATTTCACCGTCCTTCTTTCTAACATGAACTAAATTTTCTACCCAATCTGAATATCTTAATGGAACTATGATCTGAGCATCCATTAACTTCTTAAGTTCTTTCTCTATGGTGGGGAGTAGGACTGGATTGATTCTCCTTAATTTTTTCTTAAAATGTTTTTTTCAGGTTTTAAGGGAATTTTATGCTCAATGAGGGTTGTATAATAGGTATATAATTCAGCATAAGACCAAGAAAAAACATCTTTGTAAGCTTTAAGAAGATTAAATTATTTAGTTTTTACTTCTTAAGGTAGAGATGCAAAGATTTTAATGTTCTTGATTTATTCAGGTATTCCAATATTAGATTCTTCAATATCTTCCTCAGGTGAATTTGATAGCGGATTCTTGGGAACATCATTTTGGTCAAATAATTTTTCGAGAGGAACTAGACCTTTGGGAATAAGTTTTTAGACAACTAAATGATATTGTGGTCAACCATTTTTTAATTTAATTCAGAACTTTGATTTTCCTTATTGAGTTCATTAATGTCTGACTGATCTTCTTCAATTTGAAAAACAAAAAATTCATCAATAACCTGTAGAAAATATTTCAGCTGTTCATCATCCTCAAATATTTTCCAATATTTAAGATTCTCAGGAATAGAAGCCCTATATTTGACTTGAATTTGATATTGCAAAAGAATCTGATTTGGAATTTTAAATGAACTAGCCGAAACAATTAGGGAGTCTTCATGCATATTCTCATTTCTAGGGATAGTTGTAATGTTAAATGCATGAAATAACTTTTCCACTGAATCCCATACCTCATTTTTGTAAGATCTAAGTCTAGGATGCTTTATTTGACAAAGATTCCTAACTTGTTTGACTATGAGTTCTGAGTCACTGAATACACTTAAATTCTGCACTTTAAGACTTCTATCTAACTCCAACCCTAGAAGAAAGGCTTCATATTATGCTACATTATTAGTAACATCAAATTAAAATTTACATGATTGAGTTATATTTTCGTTCATCTTATTTTCTAATTCTTCCTTATTTTCATTCATCTTATTTTCTAATTCTTCCTTATTTTTATTCATCTTCGTTTCTATTCCTTCATCATTTTCATTCATCTTCTTTTCCATTTATATTTTAAAATCCACCTTTTTCAACATACTACGATCCATTTCATTAGCTTTCTTCTCTAATGGAGATAACCTGAATTATATGTCTTCACTTTCTTCATGAGACAAGGACGAGCCTTCAATATATTTTATTGGTGTAATACATTTATTTAGTGGCATGTTGGAAAATAATAGTAGTACTTCTCTTTATCGCAACTTTCAATCACCAAAAACAATGGGCTCTTCTAATCAATAGTCAAGTCACTTATAAGTTAGTACCTTAATTTGGAGAATATATGAATGAATGATGTTTTTATTGATATATCTATGATATTTTATTCCTTTTGGATTTGAAACCTTGGTTTATAATACTCTGATATGTCTTTTAATTAATTCCATAGGTTTGAACACAATTTTATGTGCTAACTAGAAATTATGGTAACTTTCCAAAAACTTGCTTATTTTTTGCCTCTTCCCACAAGAAAACTTGCATAACATGCCATGTGCTCAATTTTTCAGATATAACATTGAAATTTGTATTTGAGATGATTTTACACATCTCTTGAAATCCATGAATATTTCATAGTATCACATACCTATTTCCCTCAATCACTTACAGATTTTTCAGGCTACACATAATTTTCTTTTTATTTTTGCTAGCTTGAAAATAAACTTTGATACCACTTTATCATAGATCGCTACTAAACTCATCCCAATCGCACTTACAAAAACTTGATTTTTATCTCTCATGCATTTTTTCAAACACTTTACATGTGAACCTTTCTTCAAATACTTTGTATACAATTAATTAAGTAGTATTTTTCTTGTAGACATTTTTGACACATTTTGCATGACACCAAATAAAAAACATTGCTTTGAATCCACTTGTAACATACTAACTGAAATATACCACTCAATCATTCAACTTTTGATATCTATCTTTGAGGTATTTTATAAATAGTTTGTATGAAAATTGTAACAAAACACCTCTAACACATTTATTCAAACGATTTACATGAAAATAGGCATAGATCAACTACAATAGTAATATCATACAACAATTCCAACATAGAAAAATATTATCCCCATCCATATAATAACATTTTAATTGGGGAATTTCATCAAACCATTTCTATATAATGAATCATTAAACCATTTAGGCATTAATTCAAGAACTTTTCATGCAAACTAATATACCAACTTCCTAAGGTAATATATCCTAAATCATAATAGTACAAGTTCTCAACCTCACTATGGTCAAAGTTTCATCCTTTGGAACCTCCCAGATGAAAACTAATAGTATAAACGTCAACATGACATGTTTGATGCATGATTTTATGAACATCTAGGAAGATCGACTTCCTTTGATCATATCCCCTAAAATATTGTGCCCCAAGGTATGACAGTTGGATCAAATTATTAGCATTATTTCCCCTAACTATTGTCCAAGCTTAATTTTCTAAAAACTCCTAGAAGAAAATTTATATCATAAGTTCCAACATGACCTATTTAAAGATGAATTTCAGAAACCCAACTTCCTATGATCATATTTCCTAAAAATTCGTGATTGAAGAACTAAAAAGTGGACCATAGGATCAACGAGATTAACCCTCACTATGGTCCAAGTATTATATTTTAGAACCTCATAGAAAAAAATTTCTAGCAAAAATCACATCATGCCTTGTTTAGAGAAGAAATTAGGAAGCTTATCTTTCTTAACTATTGTTGTTACAAAATTTAATACATATAAAAAGCTACAACCAAATAGTATAATATATGCAACCATGATAAATTTGTTGAAGGGTAAATGAATGTACATATAGACTTGTTGAAATGAGAAATTAAATAATCATGCATGTCACTAAACCATCTATGCCAGAAATATCATTAACAAAGAAATAAATATTTATCTATTGCAACCAAAAAATATTAGAAATTGAAGTAGGGTAAGCCACATTCCACTCCACCATAGGCTCAACTTTATTACACTTTTTATCATAGTTGGATATCCCCATGATAGATCTCGATGTCTTGAGGAGAACTTGACTCAGGGTTGTTTCACATACTCATATTTAGACCATATTTTAACACCAGAACCAAAGGCCATTCTCCTTCACACACACACATGAAAACTCAGTGATCAACCTTTCCATATTTTACTAGGCTCACATTCACAAAAATACCATGTGGGTATAAACAATACAAGGGAGTCCTTCTTTGATATTTGCAGACCCTCAACCCTCCCCTTTTCATTTCTCTATGTGCCACACATAACCGAGTTCATTCCCAGTCCTCAAATCCATCTAGTCCAAAGAAATAGAGTTGCAAAAAATTAATTTCTTGTCACATAAGTTGTCACTCGCAACTTTTAATCGTTCATAAATTTTGAAGCTCTCTGGTTTTTTTCACTAAACCTTTTTCCAAGTCAATTTCTCTAAGTGAGAGAGGGATATCCATGACAGAGTTACAGAAGAGAGAAAAAATAGAAGCTTAAGAACCAAGAAGAAGAACCCCTTGATTTCTCCTCCCTCTTATTTTTATAATTTGCACATTGACCATTCATCTTCCCAACCTTTTAGCTTCTTATGAAAACTAACCATCACATCAAAGGGAAATATTAACCCAAGGAATATTTTTCTGCTTAACTCAATTTTTTCCTCTCCCCAAGGCATCATAATATGTTGGCCACCCCCTTTCTTTAGCTCTAGCATTTTAATTAATAAAAATAAACATTACATCATATAATAGAGGTCGACATCATAACATCCATGCTGACACCCCAAGATTAAATGTTCTTAATTATACTACAAAATTTGGGGTAATGAAAGGGGTGTCACACGCAGTCTAAAAAGTACCAAAAAATAAGATATAACAAAAATACCAAGTTGAAATGTTTAACATTTATTTCAGGATTGTTTACAAACCCTAACTTCCTCATGGTGTGACATATAAAGTATAGCAAACCAAATTTTGAAATTTGAACCAGATGTTACCTAATATCATTCCTTAATATGATCCAAGTTTCACAATCTGAAATCTCACTCAATTTTTTTTTTTTTTTTTTTTGGTGAAAATACCAAACTAATCTATTTAAAACATATTTTAAGAGCATTTAGGAACTGAAATTTCCTTAGAGAATATATATTAAATTATAGCGAACCAATATATGAAATTGGAACCAGATGTTCAATAATATTTTACCTCAATATGGTCCAAGTTTCATGTATGAAACCTCTCAGATTTTTATTTTTATTTTATTTTATTTATTATTATTATTCTTATTATTATTATTAGTGAAAATATCAAACTGACCTTTTTGGGACCAATTTCAGGAGCATTCAAGAACCCTACATTTCTTGCAACATATCTCCAAAATTATAATGAAACAAGATTTTAATTTTGAATTAGATATTACCCAAGATTTAACCTCAATATTATCAAAGTTTCACTATCTGACACCTTGTAGAAAAAAAATGGCAAAAATGATATGGTGACCTGTTTGAAGTAGAAAAACCATAGAATCATGAGCTTTAATACAAATTTTATGAAACTTACACCTTATAAATGATAAGTAACCAATAATTACAATAATCTTCCGAGGGTGAGACCTCTTTTTACAATGAATACAATGTCAAAGACAAGTTTTAATTATTATATGACTAGGTCTCCTTAGTGTGTGTGTGTGAGAGAGAGAGAGAGAGAGAGAGAGAGAGAAAGAGAGAGAGAGAGTGCAATTATAATAAAATGAGACTATGAGAGGTTCTATCCTACATAAAAATATAATAATAGAAATGTAATCACTTAACAGATAGGGTTGAATAAGGGGTTTTAAGGTTAACATGAGGCTTATGTAGGGGTTAACATTTTTTCCCAAAAAATCAGTGGCACTGATGCCATTGCATGGTCCTCTTTATATTCATTTTGATTACTCGAATATTGTTAAATACAAACATAACATTTTCATGTATACTGTATTCATGAATGATTATGCATATGAAAACTTTAATAGAAAACAAATGTTATATATTGATGGTCATCCATGATCTCATGGGAAAATTGCAGGGTTCATAATACATGTAGGTTCTCACTTAACTATCATACAATTTATTTTTACCAATATTAATAAAAAGAATAAAAATATTTAGGAATAGATTTATGAATATAATTTAATAAAAGAATTTGATTTAAAAAATTATTCAATTTGTTCAATCATTGATTGAATCATTTAATCAAGTTTGTAACATGTTTAATCAACATATTGTATCTTGATAGTCAAAAAAAAAATCACCTTAAAGAAGAGTTAAAAAATTATTATAAATTTTTACTATCACAATCCAAATTAAAAAAATTCATAAAACTAAAGTTAGAAATTAAATGGAAACTCTATATGAGTAATACATCTCAAATTTAATTTAGAAACAAATAAATAATTGTTAATCAATAGTGTGCTTATAATACATTTTATAGATTGAACAACAAAAACATCAACATGGTATGAAAAAAATAATATACATGAGTGATATACATATCAATATATATTCAAATATATATCTCATCAAAAATCAATAAACATGTCATATGTACATCTCAAGTCAAATATGTGTCAATTGATAAACATGTCAAGTACCACTGCTAGTGAGTATTTCTACTAAAGCAAGATGCATTACTGCCTCTACTACCAGAGATATCGAGTTAACCATACCCATGTTATAAAACAATGATGTAAGTAGAGTATCATATATCTCTCCATCACGAGGTATAAGATTTGATTTGACCATAGTGTGTAAACATCATGAACAACTAGTGCAATATGTCTAATGCATGTGGAGAATGAGGGGGGAGCAACGGGTGGTTTGGTGGAATATGGTGTAGTTTGTGTAGACACATGTTGATGAGGGTTAACAATGGGTGGATAAATGGAATATGGTTTAGTTGGTGAGACATGTGGAGGAGGAGGAGGAGGAGGATTGATGGATGGTGCAACTTGTAACACATGTGGAGGTGGAGGAGGTGGTGGTGGATTGGTGGATTGTGTAGTTGGTTATGCATGTGGAGGAGGAGGAGGAGGAAGAGGGGGTGGTGGTGGTGGTGGTGGATTGGTGGATATTCAAAATATCGATGCATGTGGAGGATGATGATGGGATTCCAATTGATCTAGTGGAGGTCCAAGTGGTGGAGAATAATGTAGAGGAGAATCAAGAGCATCATCCTTAGAAGATGATCCACATGAAGAAAAATGAGTGACATCCCTCAACATATAGATGAGGTTGAGGAAACCAAAAACATGCCTCATCAATGACATCTTGTAATAAGGAAGGGTCACCCATATAAAAAATATCTCCAGGTCTTGTAAGATCTATTTCACATTTACATATGCCACTCCTACTTAGTAATGAGACTACATATGTGATCTACCACCTTAGTTTGGACTATGCAGTCCATGATATGTTGAATGCTATGTATATATATTAGAGGTTGTTGATATTCCTCATACATATCCTAATAATGTTGGGGAGGCTTATACCTAACATATGTGCCAATATCTACAAAATAATAGCCTATAACAATTATATAATTGAAACAAAATGTTACAATAAATTATATGTGCATTAAATAAGATAATAATATATGTAGCTATATTTTTCAAAACATGAAGATAATATTACCTCTATGACCTAGTGGATTTTCCTAAGTAAATAATATGTTTATATGTCCTTTCCAATCCATCCCTACATACAAGTATTTTACAATATTGGCGAGATGATTTTCCTCTCTAGCCAATAAATCACAAGTCTCTCTATTGACTAGAGTACATAACCAGAATGTCTTCTCTTGGGAAAACAAATTCCCCCAGATGTACATATACAAATTAGTATTATCGATAGGATGTAGGTAGTGTTTTCTTAGTCGAGTGACATGAAGTCTATCAAAAAATAAAGTAAATATCTATGATGCAAATGAAAAGCATAACCTCTCATAAAAAATAGGGTGACAATGATAAAGAGAAAAACCAAAATATCACAAAATATATTCAACCACCTAATAAGTTAGGGGATTTGAACTAGGGTATATACATGATACATCAAAGAGAAACTAATTCATTGTGTATTAGAGGTAAATTGTGCTAATTTTATGAAAATAAGGGAAATAAACCTAACGTCTGCATGAAAATAACCTATATGCAATTGGTCACTGATGACCTGGAAGTCTGTAGAGTGAACAATGTATTGATTGGAATGCATCTGTCCATATGCTAGTTGGTTCTCTCCTGTAATTCTAGGTGGTAGATTAAGGGGATGGGGCCAAACCTTCCCCATCCTAGAAAATCAATGATAAAATAAATATCCTCCTCCATGAAATGATACCATATATATATATATATATATCAACCCTAAATTTTTTCTAGTCACGGTCCAATTGAAAAATAAACTAATATAAAAATGATAAGTCCCCCCTAAGGGACATATCCTCCTCATAAAACTTGAGGATGCTAATATTCCTCAAGGGCCATGTGTTTGAGGTTTAATAGGCTAAGGGATCCTCTCTCTCCCTCACCCTAGCCTCCTACTCGTGTACAAAGTTATATGTGTTAACTTGTTGTTGTTTCTATGCTCATTTCATCATCTTTGATTCACATACACTTCTTTGTGAACACATATACATAAATAAACAAATTGAAATTATAAAACGCACATATATAACCATTTTATATTTATCAAAAATTGAAACTAATTCTTGTTTGCAAAAATAATGTGGTAATGCGATAATGTGCACCATATATCATGTGTTATATCATGAAATAAGCACTCGAATTGTCATGTGTTCCATGCTATTTCATGTATCAATTCTAAGTTAATCATTACACACACTCGTATGCTATTTTTTTAACTTAAAGTTCATTTTTTTATATAGCCTAAAATATTCGGTGTTTGTTTTTCTTCAATAGGTAATGTGCACTATATATAGTGTGCAATGTCAAAATACAAGAATTTATATTTTCATGGTGCTCTATTTTATTTGATACATTGATGCTAATGTAGTCATGAAACTCAAAACATGCAATGCAATGAATCACTATATATATATTCCATGTAACCAAGCACCCCACTCTCTAGACAATAATAGGCAAGGGTAAGATATTCTTTAGGGCTCAAGGTCATTCAACAACAAGGTTTGAAGCCATTGCAATAATATACTCAATTTGAGCTCAACATGTCACTTGTGGGAATTGAACCTAGGTGGGGAATGTTGAAATTGTAGCTATGGTAGGTCTTTGTAAAAGAATAAAAAAATATTTTTATTTGTAATTATAAGTGGCTCCACATGTGTTAAGTCGAACCTTTTAGATGGTCAAGTCAGCTTTCCTAGAAAGGCACCCATTCAGATCCCATCAAGGATATATAAAGGACTTAATTCACTCTCTTTGTAAAGTAATTTGACCACACAAGCAAGATACATTTGTTCTCTTATGTGAAGGTATCCAAGAAATATACCAAGGGATAAATAATTCTCCTCTCTTTGTCACTTAAGGCTTGTATTAGAATGAGTTCTGTGGCTACTAGAGAAGAAATTCTGAAGTCTATTGCTCCTATGGAAGAGGTACAACAATTATCTTTTGTCTGAGTTTAATAGACACAATAGGTCTGGTTATTAGATCAAGTTCTGAAGGAGTATAATGAGCTTTGTCTCTAAGACATGAAGTTTCATATTGGTCCAAATTTGTAGCTTCCTTAAGCCTGTAACTAGGGAGAGATCTAACTCATATCTAACTCTAGTTTGAGATATGAGATATTCTAGAGTAATGATTTGGTTAGAGGTTTGTGCCTACACAAATCTACTTGCCGAGATCTAACTCAAATTTGTCTATAGTTTGAGATATGAGCTTCTCCTACATTGTGATTGATTCGAGTTTTTAGCATCCATATATATGTATCCTATCTGATGTTCAAGTATTAGAAGGAAAGAGATTTGATCCTTGTTTATGTGTTATGGTGAATGGATCAACGTCTTGTTGGTGATCTTGTTGGACATTATGTAATGCACATTGTGGAGGAGATCCTAGAACTTGTGTAAGACATCTTGTGATCAATATTATCCATGTCTTGATGTACTATTGAAGTATCTCTCTAAGGAAAGGTTTGATTGGGTTTTCTCCCCTGTGGGCTTTTCCCCTGGTCTCTAACCTAAACATTGGTGTATCTTGTTTTTGTGCACTATGATATCTACTTTCTTATCACTACTCTGGGTTTAATTTATGATGTATAATTTCTTAATGAAAATTGAATAAGCTAAACTAATGGTAAATAATACCACAAGTAATTATATGTAGATCATAAATGGTTTTTCAACATGGGATTAGAGCAGGAAAAACAACAAAGTTGCAAATTGAAAGAAGCCCTCATCACATTGAAAGAAGTCTATACAAGATATCCTCTTGAATGAACTAAATATTGACCTAATAATACTCAAGAATATTTGGAAGGAAGTATGAGTTATGTCCGTAGTATCATCATTCGAATCAGATCTCGCTCAAAGAGACCTAGAAGGACAAATAAACAAACAAGGTCAAGCTATGTCTCAAAGTTTCAAAATGACTCTGTTACCTCTATTAGAATATGATATGTCCCTATATCAAAGCCAAAGGTGTGTCCCTTCAAACTTGAGTTTATCTTTCTAATCCTATTAGATTTTATAGATATATTATTTCTTGATATATCAAAAGTATGTAAGTATCCTATCTTGACTCTATCTTGCAAAGGTTTGTGTCTTCACATGAATGTATCTTATTATCTTTTTAATCCATATTTCAATCTCTGTTATGAGACCAAATCTACAGTCACCAAGATCAATATCACTACCTTCAAATAATATGTGATGGAATAGCATAAGTTCAAGTATCTCTAAAGAAATATCAAGTCTGAATGGATTTGTATCAAAACCTAGATTGATGTCCCCTTTATCAGTGAAATTTTCAATTTGCTATGGAAGTAACTAACATCATACCTTCTTGCTTGCTCTTTAATGAAATCAAGGAGATCAAGTTACGCTCTCTATGGCTAAAATGTTGATCTTGGACCAAGCATAAAATTTTTCCAAGTATGAGAATTCTATTGATCTCATAAGGGTTTGAGTTACCTCAGTCAAATCAGAATGGCCTCCATGAAGAAGTCTTGGTAACCTATGTTGTCTATATATTATAAAACTGAGCAAGATCAATGAAAAAATCAAATTTAAATACTGTAACATCCATATTTTCATAGGTATTGGTCCTCTAAGGAGTCTAAAAGTTGAGTTGGAATGTGACTTGAAGTCCTTCATTTATTTGAAGTTTCAACCTAACTCACCACCTCAATGTGTTGAAGTCCCAATCATCCTCAGATCGATTTCATCTCAGTAATCCTCAACTATTATCAAGACTATGATGGAATCTTGTAGCTTGAACCTCTTAATTTAAGTTTGATACATGTCAAGTTAAAGAATTCATGAAACAATTACAAAGTGGCACAATATTGTGGAAGTTTGAGATGTGAAAGAATTATGGATCATATTCTCTGAGGTATGTGGTTGATGTGTTGTCTACTTCAGAAGTTGTGTTAGTCCAAAAGGACATGTCACCAGTCTCATATATATTATTGGTTAACAAATGAATAGTCAGTATAGGGCTGACACTATCTAAAGAAGTTCATATTTTCCAGACTTGTTATTCTTGGAAGGCCTACTTCAGTTTGTCGCTCCATACAAGGTATGTATCAAATCTCTAATATTTCAAACTTCATGTAAGTATCTGATATGATCCTGACCTTTGATGTTCCAAGGTTAGATTTCCTTGATATATGGTATCTATGAAGTACCTTTGCAATCATTATGTTTCATAAAACATTGTTGCATTGCCTTGTAAAATATTTGTAGAATCACCTAATTGAATAGAAGATCATGTGATTGAAAGAGTGATTGAAAGAATGCTAACTAAGAAGCAAGTGTGGATGCGACCGAAGGCCTGCATAAGTATTTGAGATATAAGGTTTCAATATCAAATATATGACTCTCTTTATGTTTTCCTTGTATATAACTCATAAATGCTTAGATGTGAAAGTCGTCTCTGTAAATACTAGAAATGTTAGATTACCCTCCTAATATGTCAATTTACTAAAGCCATAACTTGAAGATGATCATCACTAGATCATTGTAAAAAAGGGAATGGCCTAATCCCTCTAAAAGTTTAAAGAGAATTCCTACGAGTTTCTTGATATATTTTTGGGAATGATGAAGCCATTCATTGGATAAGAACACTATTTTTTTATATAAACATAAATTCTTAGACATAAAACATTTTTGACATTAGCAAGTTTGACAGATATAGAAAGAATATGTGATTGATAATATTCCAAATCTATTTGAGATCTTTTAGCATCTGAATATGGGGTTTGGATATCTTGGCCAAATTCTAAAGTTGAATCAAGAAATCCCTAGGGTTTGTGGTCAAAGCCCTAAGACTGAGAAAAAAATACAAGATTGAGCATTATAAAACCCTAGAAGGTTATTTGGGTTTATGAACCCTAGAAGAGTCTAAGCAAGAAAAACCTAAGGGTTGTGGAAAAAAACCCTAGGAATGATACTAATTTTTATATTGAATATGCTGAAGTTAGAAGAGTATGCAAGGATGCAAAATTTGAAGAATTTCCAAATTATAAGGTTAGACTTAAAACCCTAGCTGATCAATTGTAAACCCTATCTAGACAAAATGGCTTGAAGAAAGAGAAATTCTAGGTCTTGTGTACTAAGAACTATTATGGATTTATCCCACTGAAAGAAGAAAACCCTAGCAATGTGAACAAGGAGGATTTGCTAATTGGATGCAAGAAGACCAAGAACAAGAGGGAGATGATATGCTCTCAAGAAATAAGTAATTTCTTAATTATTTCTATTGTTGTTGCTATCATTTTAGATTTCGTCTTTATATATCTTGCTTGGTTTCATTTGTTCTTCCTTGAGGATTGTAAGTACATAATTATGACCGCAAAGAATATGGAAAATGATGGAAGATCAAGGTGACAAGAAGACTTGTGATTGATGATCATTGGATGTTGAAAAAACAACAAGAAATGTGTGTCTAATTTAATTTTCCCTTAATTAAATTGGACAATAAATTGTAATCTTATCTCATAATCACTTGTAATAGTTAACTAAGTGTGATAGACTCAGTTAGCTTATGAAATTCTATTTGAGGGTGGTTGGTGAGGCATGTAGATTGATTCTATTTGTTTTAGAGTCCAAGTTGCAGATAGTGTATTAGTTTAATGCATGAGAAATCAATTAACTCAATTAATTGAGTTAAAATCAGTTTAACTAGTTATAACTGATTGTTGCACTAGTGAGAGGTCAAGTGAATTAAATCAAATTTAATTCACATGCAGTGATATGTCAAGTGACTGATGATTTACTATTAATAACTGCATGCATGTCAGTTTTGATGAAGACCCAATTGAGACAGAGGTTAAAGGGATGTTAACTATCAGTTGTATTATTAGAAAATTGCCCAAATGTAGTAATACACCCATAGGATTTCCCATGAGCATTGCATAGTTTTGGAAGGCTGAAATTCCTAAATAATGGGGAATTAATTCTCTAAAAAATTTGCAAGCAAGGCAGGCTGAGCAGAGGAAGGAAATTGGCTAAGTGTTGGTTGATTTTTTCCAGATCAGTGTGAGACAGTTGGTAGAGTGCAACAGACTCTTGTGAGAAGACTGCATTGTATTGTTTCATGATTCCTTGGTTGAATATAAAATATAATATAGAGGGGTTTTGAGAAGAAAGATTTCCCCAGGAAAATTATCTGTGTTGTGGATTGATTTTCTTCTTTCTCTTACTTGGTGTGATCGTGTGATCATGTTTATTTTCCGCAATTAATTTGTAGAAGTATTCAATAAAGCACAGGTATTATGTGATTTTTGTTGATGATTTTTCTAGAAAGTGTTGGATCTACTTCATGTAGAAGAAAGATCAGAAATTCTCAAAATTTTGTGAGTTCAAAGCATTGGTTGATAAAGATACAGGGAAGCATGTGAAGGCTCTAAGGAGCGACAATGGTGGTGAGTACATCTCCAAATAATTCAAGAACTTTTGTGCCAAAGAAGGAATTCAGAGAGAGTTGATTGCGCCTCATAAACCATAACAGAATGGGGTTGTAGAAAGAAATAATAGAACAATTGTGGGTGCGGCACAAGAGATGTTACATGATCAGGCCTACCGTTGCATCTGTGGGCAGAGGCATGCAACACAATTGTATTTGTGTAGAACCGTAGTCCTCATCAGATACTTGGCATGAGTACATCGGAGGAGGCTTCTCAAAAGTTGAGGGGATTGACTATGAGGAGACTTTTGCACTGGTTACACGGTACTCATCGATTAGATCTATCCCTTGCACTCTCAGCATAGATAAGGTGGCAGATACATCCGATGGATGTGACGATTACATTTCTCAATGGATTTATTGAGGAAGAAGTGTACATTGAGCAGCCATAAGGTTTTGAGACCTTTGACAGTGAGTCGCATGTGTGCAAACTCAAGAGAGCATTGTATGGGATGAAGCAAGCACCTTGTGCTTGGTACACCAGGATTGACAGATATTTTACTGCGTTGGGCTTCTCAAAGAGTGAAGCAGATGCCAAATTGTACTAGATTGTGGTTGATGGTAAGCTTTTGATTATCGTACTTTATGTTGATGATCTTATTCTGATAGGGGATGAGCATCTCACAAATTCTTGCAAAGAGGAGCTTACAAGAGAGTTTGAGATGAAGAACATGGGACTCCCTCACTATTTCCTTGGTTTGGAGATATGGCAGCGCGATGGGGAGCTATTTGTTTCTCAAGGCAAGTATGCCAAAGAGATTATGAAGAAGTTCCACATGGAGAGTTGTAAACCCATGGAGACTCCACTTGCAGGAAATTGGAGGAAGGAGGATGCTACTTCAGGTGAGGTAGTGGACACTACTGTTTACAGTCAGCTTGTGGGTTCACTCTTGTACTTGGTGAACACATGACCAGACATATGCTATGTAGTTAACCAACTTATTAAAGCTATGGTTAAGCTGACCAAGCTCTTTTGGAAGGTGGGGAAGCATGTCTTGAGATATATGAGGGGCACTATAGAGTATGGATTATGGTACAGACGGGTAGAGGGAGTGAAGATTCAAGGCTTCACCGATGCAGATTGGGTAGGCAATCCATCAGACAGAAAGAGCACATCAGGAGGGATCTTCAGCATAGGATCGACAATAGTTTCTTGGTACAGTAGGAAGGAGAGATCATTTGCATTCAGTTCAGCCGATGCAGAGTACATGGAAGCCAGTCATGTGGCATGTGAGGCCATATGGATTAGGAAGATACTTGTTGGTTTATTTTTTCATAAGATGGATCCGACGGTGATACATTGTGATAACCAAAGCTGCATAAAACTCTTGGTTAATCTAGTATTCCATGACAGGTCCAAGCATATTGACATCTAGTACCACCATCTTAGAGATTGTGTTCATAGACGCATTATGTTACTTTAGTACATTCCCACAGAGGATCAGGATGCAGATATTCTGACGAAGGCACTCGCCAAGAGAAAATTCGAATACCATAGAGGTAGGATCGGGGTAGCTGATAATCCCTTTCTTGTTGAGAGGGAATGTTGAAAAGTCAACAAGAAATGTGTGTCTAATTTAATTTTCCCTTAATTAAATTGGACAATAAATTGTAATCTTATCTCATAATCACTTGTAATAGTTAACTGAGCATGATAGACTCAGTTAGCTCATGAAATTCAAGTTAAGGGTTGTTGGTGAGGCATGTAGAGTGATTCTATTTGTTTTAGAGTCCAAGTTGTAGTTAGTGTATTAGTTTAATGCATGAGAAATCAATTAACTCAATTAATTGAGTTAAAATAAGTTTAACTAGTTGTAACTGATTGTTTCACTAGTGAGAGGTCAAATGAAATAAATCATTTTTAATTCACATGCAGTGATCTATCAAGTGACTGATAATTTACTATTAATAGTTGCATGCATGTCAGTTCCGATGAAGACCTAGTCGAGACAGAGGTTAAAGGGATGTTAATTATTAGTTGTATTATTAACAAACGACCCAGATGCAGTAATACACCCATAGGATTTCCCATGATAATTGCGCAGTTTTGGAAGGTTGAATTACTAAATAATAGGGAATTAATTCTCTAAGAATTGCACAAGCAAGGCAAGTTGAGCAGAGGTAGGAAATTGGCTAAGTGTTGGTCAATTTTGTCTGGATCAGTGTGAGAAATTTGGTAGAGTGCATCAAACTCTTGTGAGAAGAGTGCATTGTATTTTTTCATGTTTCCTTGGTTGAATATACAATAGAAGATAGAGGGGTTTTGAGCATCAAGCTTTCCCCAAGAAAAATATCTGTGTTGTGGATTGATTTTCTTCTTTATCTTACTTGGTGTGATTGTGCGATCGTGTTTATTTTCTGCAATTAATTTGTAGAAGGATTCAATATCTTTCTTTAGCATATCGCATGATCGGATTGAATCCATTGGTATACATATTTTTTGTATAATTTCTATATTGGAATCAGAGGGAACAAAAATGATCACCCTAGTTGAAGTATTGCATTGATCTATAAAAGTATACTGCGACTTCCAAGACGGGTAGAAATATTAAAGAATGATGTCGATTTGAAATTTTTGAAGATGAAGCCACCCCGTATGTTTTTGACAAAAGCTGAGGACCTCTCTACCTAGTGTAAGATGGAGATGATTGAAGAATATTGGTTCCACCCAATATTGAAAGTGTGAATCTTGGTGAACTCCTAACTGAGATTTAAAATCATGGACTATGAGTCCATGGACATCTCCATGACGTAGAATATGAAGAATCTCTATTGTTGACTTGATAAATCCCATCGATTGGCTTGTTGAATTATCTAATTCTATTTTTATTAGATGAAATTATTAATAACACTTTTGGGTGTTATATAAGCCCGAATTGCATGGATGATTTTGTTGCACAACTGTCTTATGAAGCAATGTCTTCTTGTGTCACTTGACCAATATAGGGATATTATCCTTGTGCCAATGTGAACAGTATAGGAAGAATGGTTTGACATATTAGACAACATATTATACATTCATTATCTCTGTGTCTTGTACTTTGACTAGTATAGGGGTATTATCCCTATTGTCTGTACCTTGACCAATATAGGGAGAATGGTTTATCTTCCCGTGCCTTGTACTTTTACAAGTATAAGGATATCATCCCTATGTCAAGCACATTGAATAATATAGGAAGATGGAAATTTTACTATTCCTTATACTATGACCAATATAGGGTTGTTGTCCCTGTGTATAGTACAACGCCGAATATAGGAAAATGGGTTTATAGTCTACCTAGTTGGATATGAGCTTTCGAACATCTAGCTCAGATCTCTTCTAAGATATCTTATTAATGGAAATCATGCATGGATTTGATTAATGTCTCTTTAGTAGACTATGTATGGATATGATGGGACCATGGTTATGAGACACTGGTCGATTGATGTCTCTTGGGGAGAGCATGCATGAATAGTACCATGGTGATTTGGTACTAGTTGGATGATGTTGGTAATGATAAACTGTTGATGATGTTTATCTAATCTTGATCCTTCCTTCGATAACCTTTTCAACATGTGTGACACCTTGAATGTGATTATGAATACCTACCTAGCTAAGAGGGAGTATTGAAATTGTAGCTATGGTTGGTATTCATAAAATTATTACTTGGGAAAAAAAATTATTATTGTTTATAGTATGTTATCCATGCTTTTGATTTTGTCAAAAAAGTATTTTTGTAAGAGAATAAAAACTATAATTTTTATTTGTGATTACAAGTGGCTCCACATGTGTTAAGTTGACCCTTCTAGATGGTCAAGTAGGCTTTCCTAGAAAGGCACCCATTCAGATCCTATGATGGCTATAAAGCAGACCTAATTCGCTCTACTTGTAAAGTAATTTGATCATACAAGAAAGATACATCTGTTCTCTTATGAAAAGGTCTCCAAGGAAGATATTAAGGGATAAATAAGTCTCCTCTCTTTCTCACTCAAGGTCTGTACTAGGCCGAGTTCTGTGGCTACTGGAGAACAAGTTTTGAAGTCTATTGCTTCTGTGAAAGAGGTTCGAAATTATGAATTTTTCCAAGTTTAATAACCATTTGAGGTTTGGTTATTAGATCAAGTTCTGAAGGAGTATACTGAGCCTTGTATTTGAGATCTAAAGTTTCATATTGTTCTGAATTTGTAGCTACCTTAGGCTTGTATCTAGGTCGAGATTTAACTTAGATATGTGTCTAGTTTGATATTTGAGCTATTCCAGAATAGTGATTTGGTTAGAGGTTTTTTTCTACACAGATCTGCTTGCTAAGATCTAACTCATATATGTCTCTAGTCTGAGATCTCAGCTACTCCTGAATTGCGATTTGATCCAAGTTTTGAGCATTCATAAATCTATATCGAAAGGATATCTGAGCCTTATTTCTGTGATATGGTGGGGGGATCATCCTCTCATTGACGATCTTGTTGGAAATTATGTAGTAGACATTGTGGAGGATATCTTAGCACTTGTGTAAGCCATCTTGTGATCAATATTATCCATGTCTTGATGGATTGTTGAAGTATCTTTGTAAGGAAAGGTTTGATTGGATTTCCCCCTTGTGGGGTTCTCCCATGGTCTCTAACCTAAACATTGATGTCTCTTGTTTTTGTGCACTATGATCTCTACTTTATTATCACTACTATTGGTTTAATTTCTGATGTATAATTGTTTGATGAAGATTTAATAAGCTAAACTAATGGTAAATAATATGAGAAGTAATTATTTGTAGATCAAAAATGGTTTTTCAACAGGGAAAATGTGAAAATTCCTCCCAACCACCCAATATAAACTCAATTGACAATTAGTGCAGTATGTTATTTAGAACGCATTGGATAATCCTATCATCCATGTTGTTTGGTGCACACTAATGCATATTTTATAATTTATTAACCTAAAATATGCGGAGTGTTGTGTTTCAATAATGCATTGTACATGGGGTGTCCCACAAGAAAAATGTTGATCGTGTTTCCTGTATATTCAGAGGATGCATTTTTGAGGGGTCTACTATGAGCTGAACTCATAAAGTGCATAGCACAAAAAAAAAATGCCAAAAGACCAATTTTAAATTTTAGTTTGGTCAAATTGAGAATAAGGAGGTAAAAAAAAATTTACTTGGTCTCTTCTCACCCAATGAGGCATAGTTTCCCCTTTTATAAAAAGTAATGAAAATTTTCATTGTTTTCCAAAATAAAAAAACGAATTGAATGGATTGAAAAAAGCTAGATAATTGAGGAAGCAACACTATATAGCACTACAAACAAAGTTTCTATAGAAGGAGAGTGATCATTGGTTCTTGTGAGAGTGATTAGAAACACATAAAGAAATGGTATAATGAAATTTGATTTAAAATATTTATTTATTTATTCATTCACCCTAGCATGATGCACTCAATAGTAAGATGCATTATTGTGTTAAGGGGCATTGGAATGCATCGAGACACTACTTTTTATTTTACCTTAGAATGATGCACCTGAAAATAGGATGCATCGTTGCATTATTAGGTACTAGAACACACTGATATATTATTTCCCTTTTTTTTCCAAAATATAAATTTATATTTTGTAAGCAAAAGGCTTGAACATCCAATGCATTATGTATATCATAACACATTAGTGTGAGGTCATATCCATAATGCATTGGTTAGGGTTTTTACTATGTGTTAAAAATACTTGAGGCTATAGTACTTTTAATTCCAAGATTAATGTTTTTTGGTTTGCCAATATTATATAAGCACCAATATGGTTATGTTTTTTAAGTACGTCGGTAAACTTTTTTGGTTTTTAAAAATTAAATATTTTTATTAAGGCAAATGTTCTAGCTTGGTTTAGTGTGTTCTTCGCACATGTATTGGTGCTCTTAATCAAGTGTGGAGTACCATTTTTCATTTTGTTTATTCTTTTAAATAAAAATTTAAAATTGACATTTTCGTATTTTAATAGTAACGATCATTGAGGCGCCTTATTAAATAAGCACCACTGCATTAGTTTTCTAAGTGCACCGATGTATCCTTATGATTTAGGCACACTGGTGTAAAAACCTTCACAAAATGCTCCAACTTCCCGCTTCTGCTAGCAACCTCCATTATAAATTGAGAAGTGATAAATATTTGGGGGAGGTTCTATAAAAACCTCCACTACAAAGTGTATCCTTATAGTGTAAAGAACTAGGTAGAGTTTAATGTATTTCATCTCCCGACCATAATTGATACTTTACATCTTTCCCATTCTCTTATATTCCATCCATCATATTTCCCCTCCTCATACTTGTCATAATTCATTCATCAAGTTCCTAATTAAGGAAAATATGATCCATGTGTAAGACACACAAAGTTAAAAGAGTGAAAGTGCTTGAGGTAATTGTATCCATTAAAAAGTTTAAAAGTGAGAAATAATATTGCTTGAGTTATGCCACCTCAATAAAAGGTCCTTACCCTAGTCCCATGCTTAACAATGCATATCCAAAGAAAATGAATAAGGAAAAAGAAAGAAAGAAATGAAATATAAAGAAAAAGTAAAAAGGAAGAAGGGGGAGTAAAAAACAATGTTGAGGTGATAATTCAAATCTTTGTGGAACCTCATGAAGGCCATCATAAAGAAAATAAGACCCATATATATATATTTTTTGTAGGATGGTAGTACATTACCCAGGGAGGATTTGAACTCGAAACCTCGGGGGACCAAAGTCCTCACTTACACGTCCATCGCTAGTCGAGACATCTCTCCTGGGCTATAATACCCATGTATTTTGAAAGCTAGTAGAAGAATGCCTACACATCATATATGACTATGGAGGTTGTTCATAAAGTTTCCTCTTTTTCATTTCCTCATATTGTTTATCATGATATTGCCCAATTCTAACTTTGCAATCTAGGACATACCTCTCGGTCTTAGGATTGTCACCTGTAGTAGAGGTTAATGTTGTTCCTAGGATTGAACTTATCTTAAAGTGTAAAATTTAAATGAGTCATTAAAAGTGAGGAGATGAAACTTTTATTTTACCATTTAATGACATGCATATCACTTTGCATTGGAATCTATGTAATTGAATTAGGAGTTGCATATACACCTTGGGATCTATGCATTGTGCCTTCAGATTCATGTAGTTGCATTTGGATCCATGATACTTCCTTGGGATTCCTATACTGATCCAGGTGGATATTGGTGGTCACCCGCCTATTCCACTTGGGGCCCCACCATTGTCTCTTTCAGTTTCGGCACAACTTACTATTTTTAGCAGTTTTTCGGGTCTTGAACTTCCGGAGCCATTTTGAGACCCTAAACGACATTTTTTGGGAAAACAGAGAGCAACATGGGTTCATTCAAAATTTTTATTCCTGAGCAGATCTTCAATTGTGCATGGTACGCGTCAAACGGAGATAGTATGCCAAAGTTACGTCCCTGGGAAGTTGAAACACCAATTTACCCAAACTGGGCCCATAGTTTTGGCGCTTCATCTCCTAGGGTTAGGTTTTTGGGATGTTTAGGGTTCTCCATTGTTTCTCAATAATAAATAGGCCCTCGCGCCTCATTGTAAAGCAGTTCAGAGGCCCGTAGCCGCCACATCTCTTCTCAGAGATAGCTACCAGTGCCCTAGCTAGTTTTATTTCCTTTCTGTCTGTAAGCAAATTTCAGTTCTTTGATATTAATGAAATGAAGTGTTATTTCCGCTGCATCTCTATCTTTATGGTTATGTGTTTATTCTATTGCGTTCCTGCATAAATCCGGATCAGTGGTATCAGAGCGGTCTGCTTTTTCTCGATCCTTCTTTGCATGTCCCCAACGAGGTCGGGGTATAAGGAGCTAGGGCTCGATTTGGTGGAACCTTTGCAAGATCAGCCTCGCAAACCTCGACGGACGCCCATGGGGGACGAAAAGAAAGATGAGGGAGCAGGAGATCCTATCAAAATATTGCTCGAGGAGGCCCTCGAAAAACAAAGGAACGCGATGATGGATAGCTTTGCTCAGATCCTTCAACGGCCGCCCACCGGCGGCGCATCTGCATCCAGTAGCCACTCTGGAGTTGCGACTCCCTTTAAGGTACAAGTAAATTTTGACATTCCCATATTTGAGGGTCAAATAGACGCAGATGCCGTAGATAGATGGTTGAATCTATTAGAAGGATATTTCTCTGTTCATGACTTTTCAGACTGGGAGAAGATTATTTTTGCACTCCTTAAAGCTACCCCCCATGTTAAGGACTGGTGGGAAACCTACTGTGAGAACAAGGACCAGACAGAACCCTCTCTGTTCTCGGCCGTACCAACTTGGAATTCTTTCCGAGACGCCGTCAAGGAACAGTACTATCCTGTGGGGAGCTATGAGGACAAGTACATACAATGGACCACGCTGCAACAACAAAGGGATCAAGATGTGCATGAGCCGACGAATCTGTTCCATACCCTGCGCACAAAGTTGGGTATCAAAGATTCAGAGAAACATTTGGTGCTAAAGTATCGCAGCTGTCTGCACAGATACATTCAGGAGGAAATGGAGTTCCTCGACATCTTCTCGCTTGGTACGGCATACCGGTATGCTGCCAAGATTGAGCAGAAATTCAAACAGAAGAAGCGAGACTTTGGATCTGTGAATCAAAAGCAAGGGAAAGGTGCTTCCAAACCGCAGAACAAAGGATAGAGCCAAGGCATGGCGGCTAAAGACAACTCATCGAAGCCACAAGAAAAGAATATCACCACAAATCCAAAGAAGGACATGAGAAAGTGGTGTGAGTTCCATAAGAGCTCCACTCACAACACAAGTGAGTGTCGGGCCAAGCAGTCGCTAGTGGCCGAGATGAGGGCTTCTGAGTCAGATGCATGCTCTGACTCCGAATCAGAACCTGAAAAGGCGAATGAAAAAGGGAAACATATTATTGATGCAGAGCCCAACGCCACTGTTGCCACTGCAAAGATCCAAAAGGAGGAACCGGAAGATCCAAAGGAGGAGGAACGTCTCTTCCACTCCCAGATGTGGGTAAAGGGCTCCCCGGTACAGTTCATTGTCGACAATGGGAGCCAAAAGAACCTCATTTCAGCAGACGCCGTGAAGCGGTTGGGCTTGGCGACCACAGCTCACCCACATCCATACACCATCGGGTGGCTTCACCAAGGATGAGATCTCCACGTCAGCCGGCAGTGTCGCCTTCCCTATAGCATCAAGCCCTTCACGGATGAGGTATTATGTGACGTTGCTCCTATTGATGTTTCTGATGTATTATTAGGACAACCATACTTGTGGAAGCGTCATGCCGTGTATGAGTCTCGGCCTCGTGCTGTTATTGTTACTTTGGGAAATAAGTTGTACAGGATACCAGAGGTACCACCTCCTGCCGCTATCTCTTTGGTTACTGCAAAACAATGCAGTAAGCTCATTTCCCAAACCAGGAAATTCGTTTTCCTGATGATCCGCCCCCAGGGCAAGAAGAAGACCGTGGCCACGACCTCCAGACAGGGCCCCTCTGCACGACAACAACAAATGGATAAGGTCGTGGAGGAGTACGGGGACATCTTCACCTCACCCACAGGGGTTCCTCTCCACTGCCAGGTCAAGCACCC
This sequence comes from Pinus albicaulis, assembly GCA_034641835.2. Taxonomy (NCBI): domain Eukaryota; kingdom Viridiplantae; phylum Streptophyta; class Pinopsida; order Pinales; family Pinaceae; genus Pinus; species Pinus albicaulis. The sequence continues at coordinate 26,515 of JAXQQM020062516.1, read as the reverse complement.
GATTGATCTGACCCCAGGTGCGCCACTACCCAATGGACCGATCTATCGACGCTCTGTTCTGGAAAATGATGAAATCAAGAGGCATATTTAGGAGCTGTTGCAGAAAGGTCACATCAGACCAAGTTCATCGCCCTGTGGGAGCCCGATCGTGTTGGTACAGAAGAAGGATGGGACGTGGAGACTCTGTATTGACTATCGGGCGCTGAACAAGATCACTATCCGGAATAGGTACCCGATCCCACGGATTGATGACCTTCTGGACCAACTCAAAGGTGCAAAATATTTCAGCAAGATTGACTTGAAGTCGGGGTATCACCAGGTACCGATTGAACCCTCCGATGTGTGGAAGACTGCCTTCAAAGCCAAGGAAGGCCTTTTCGAATGGCTGGTCATGCCTTTCGGGTTGACGAATGCTCTCGCAACCTTCATGAGGATGATGGACGACATCTTGCAGCCATTCACCAACTCATTTGTAGTGGTGTACTTGGATGACATTCCGATCTTCAGCTAGACTTAGGAAGAGCACCTTCACCACATCCGACAAGTCCTCCAAACACTGCGACAACACAAGTTGTGTGCCAATTTGGAGAAGTGCACTTTTGGCATGACCCAGGTTCAATATCTGGGATACATTATTGATGAAAGGGGGGTGCATGTGGATCCAACCAAGATCCAAGTCATTCGGGATTGGCCAGCCCCAACCACTATAATAGAGCTTCGCAGCTTTCTGGGTCTTGCTAATTTCTACCGTAGATTCATGTTGGGATTCTCTCATATCACTTGGCCCTTGAGTCAAGTCACCAAAGGAGGAGCGAGAGAAAAGTTCTTTTGGTCGGAACCTCAACAGAAGGCGTTCAAAGAATTGAAAAATCGCCTCTGTTCTGCCCCAGTGCTCACCTTACCAGACTTGCAGCAGCCATTTGAGATCGAGACAGATGCCTTTGACTATGCTATTGGGGTAGTTCTTACTCAACAGGGACATCTAGTGGCATATCACAGTGAGACATTGTCTGAGACAGTTCGCAAGTATCCCACCTATGACAAAGAAATGTATTCCATTGTGCAAGCTTGTTGACAATGGAAGCATTACATTTTGGGGAAGGAAACAATCATCCACACAGACCACCGGCCCCTGCAGTTCATACAGACACAAGGGAAGTTGCAGAATGATCGCCATCAGAAGTGGTCCACATATCTGCAACAGTTTCATTTGAACATCAAGTACAAGAAGGGTAGCACCAATAATGTTGTAGACTACCTCAGCCGACCACCGATCGTGGCGCTCACCACCGTGCTCAAATCTTGTGGGCACGAGACTTCTGATTGGCCGCTTCTCTATGAGAGTGACCCAGAATTCGGCCACACTTACAAGGCACTCTTGGGGGGCATGCAAGTTCCAAATTTTCACCTCCAAGATGCACTTTTATGTCACCTGGGACACCTTTGTGTTCCTTCAAGCGAGCGTGCGAAGATGATATGGGAAGCACACTACAGTCGAGTCGCTGGGCATTTCGGGGTCGAGAAAACAGTAGCAATACTACAGAAGTATTTCTATTGGCCGAACCTTCGAAAGGATGTCGAAAAGCACATCAGATCCTGCACTGCTTGTGCCATTGCCAAACCGACCATCAAGAAGCAAGGCCTATATACTCCACTACCTACCCCTAGTCGACCGTGGGAATCCATCTCCATGGATTACATGTCGGGCTTGCCTTCTACTAAGAATGGAAATGACTGTGTTTTCGTGGTCGTTGACATATTCTCGAAGATGGCCATCATGGCGGCCTGTAAGAAGAATATCACAGCAGAAGCCACTGCTAAACTCTTCTTTGAATGAGTGTGGGTGCACTTTGGGATCCCACAGTCTATCATATCAGATCGAGATAGCAGGTTCCTCAGCACATTTTGGTCCAGCCTCTAGTCAATGTTGGATACCAAGCTCACTAATTCCACAGCTTTCCATCCCCAAACAGATGGCCAGACAAAGGTCGTCAACAGAATGATTGTACACATTCTGCGCATGTACAATTCAAATCATCCACGCACATGGGACGAGAGCCTCCCCTATGTACAACATAGTTATAATCGGGCTCTCCATAGTTCAATCGGCCATAGCCCCTTTCAGGTGGGCTTGGGATTCCAGCCACTATGTCCCATTGACGTAGCCATGCCATTTGCAGCTGCTCAGGCCGATTCAGCTCATGTCCAGTCTGAAGTTGAAAAAGAAAGTAGCTTCATCGAGCGCATTCAACACATCCGCCAACAGGTTCATGATATATTGGACAGAGCCAATGCCAAGTACAAGCAACGCCATGATCAACACCGGGTGCCACACAACTTCCAGGTGGGTGACAAAGTATGGCTACATTTACAGAAGGAGCGCCTCACTAGACCCCACCGCAAGCTTCGCCCGCTTCGATACGGGCCGTACACCATCACCAAGGCTGTAGGGAACAATGCATTCGAGCTCAGTATTCCACCATTCCTTGGTCTGCACCCAATCTTCAATGTGGATCGCCTTTGTCCTTACTTCCCACCTCTACTGGACACCTCGAACATTGCAGAAAAACTCACACCAACTGAGTTAAATCCAGACTGCATGGAACAGGCCACCACAGATTGCATCATGGACATGCAAATCAAGAACACTCGCCAGCAGAAGATCCAACTATATCGGGTTGTCAAAGCTGGTCAACTCCTGCACCAAGGAAAGTGGTTCACCAGGGACCAAGTTCAGCAGAAATTTCCTCATCTCATGGAGGAACTTAACGCAATGGGGACCATTGCTTCCTAAGGGGGGAGGAATGATCTAGGTGGATATTGGTGGTCGCCCGCCTATTCCACTTGGGGCTCCACCATTGTCTATTTCAGTTTTTCAGTTTCGGCACAGTTTACTATTTTTAGCAGTTTTTCGGGTCCTAAACTTCCAGAGCCGTTTTGAGGCCCTAACGAGGTATGGTACACGTCAAACGGAGATCGTATGCCAAAGTTACGCCCCGGGGAAGTTGAAACACCAATTTACCCAAACGGGGCCCATAGTTTTGGTGCTTCATCTCCTAGGGTTAGGGTTTTGGCTGTTTAGGATTTCCCATTGTTTCTAAATAATAAATAGGCCCTCGAGCCTCATCAGAACTTAGTTCAGTAGGGCTCGTAGCCACCACATTTCTTCTTCGAGATAGCTACCAAGAGATAGCTACCAGCACCCTAGTTAGTTTTATTTCCTTTCTGTCTGTAAGCAAATTTCAGTTCTTTGATATTAATGAAATGAAGTGTTATTTATGCTGCATCTCTGTATTTATGGTTATGTGTTTATTCTGTTGCATTCCTACATAAATCCGGATCATATACCAACATATGGACCTACATATTTTCATTGGGATCCATGACACTACATTGGTATCCATTATCTACATTAGGATACATGTATATTCATTCATTGGGATATGTGACAATGCATTGAAAAATGTGACAAGGACTGAAAACATTATCACTGCTCCTGACAAAGCATCTCATGGAGGGCACAAGGAAAATATTTAAGTATGAAATTTTGTATTAAAGTTTAAAACATTGGCGAATCTTACTAGTCCCCAAATTGCAAATTATAAAATGCTTGTTGATATATTTGTAAAAACATGTGAATTTCTAATAGTTTGATATATAGTATTTATATAGTTTTGAAAATTTTTAAGGTAAAATAATTGTATACTATAAAATTTGGGTGAATAATTTTTAGAAAAAAATGGAAATTGGTGAATCCTTTTTTGGAAAAACCATGGAAAATTATCCCACTTGCGAATATTAGCCCCTAAAATTTAACCTTCTTCTTGGAGAGATTCCCTCATGTGTGTGTGGGTTTGTTGAGTTACACCCTCTTGGACCACACGTAAGGTGGTTGGAGTTTGTTAGAAGTTGTTATCCTATTATAGACCATTTATTTTGGTAGTTGAGTTTGTTAGAACATTTTTATAGGGTGGCTTATATTCATGAGTAATGATCTTTTAATAGAGTGCTTATAATTCTACTAAATTAGTGCATTTAGATGCATAATAGCCATGGGATTTTCAAAATGTGGTCATGATTTAAAATCAAGAAAAATTTGACATCATTATGGTGTTTTTAAGTCTACCATGAGAAAATTGTTGCTACATTTTGACCATTCGATGTCCCACTTCTTGGAATTGATTCCACACGTGGGTGGTTAGATCATTTTTGAAGGGCACGCTTGCTCTTGGACCATTTGTACTTGAGGTGTCTTTAACCATAGTTCTGAAGGGTGCCCACTTAATTGAGGAATTTTTTTATCTAACCCAATATATATTCTCATTCATTTGACTCTATCCTCTCTAGTTAGCTATAGAGTTTATATTTTTTAGAATGGGATGCCAAATATATATTATTAGTTTATTTGATATATTTTTAATTCTCCTTCTATATAAAGGGCCTCCTCCTAATTGTAATGTTCTTGGAGAATAATTGGAAAATAAACTTTTTCTCAAGCTACATCATATCCTTGATTTTCTCTTGAGGTATTCTTTTCTAGGATAACTTGGAGAGATTGTTTATTTTAGGTTTATTGGAGAAAAGAGAAAATCAAGTCCAAATGAGGAACACCATTTATTTAGATTGGATCATCAGATAATTTTTCATTTATCTTGGTACTTTCTAAGTGGTCTTGGAGTCATTTTGAGGCATGTATTTTTTTATTTTGAGGTTGTAGGGTCCAAAAATTATTCTCACACCCTTAACTTTACTCTCTAAGCCCTTTCCAATGGTCCAAATATAACCCCAATCAAAGATCATATGTGGAAGTTATGCCCCCCAAAATTTGGCTTACCTAGTTGACCACCATAGTATGAGTGGATGCCACATAAACCCCCATTACTTACACATATGGGACTAGCTTTGTTAGTATTTTCAAGAAGATTCTAGAAGATACAAAACCTTATCGCATTGATCATTAAGGAAGTCAAGCCCATAACCTTATATGGCTATCTTGCTATGTTAAATACTACATTTGTAGGAGGACAAGGGGTTCCATTCGTTTACATTGTACCTATTCCATAGTAGAGAAAAGCATCTAAGAGTGGTATATTTAGAGCATAATAGAGGAAGATGAGGATTTTTGTAGTATTTTTCATGCCATAATTTAAAAAGTAACTCCATAGTAGTGTCCATTCCTTGTATTCACATTTCTATAGCCAAAGTAAAGAGATAAGAGGAAATGCCTCACCTTCTAGCCGAGTTTTCTCCCATACTGGGTTTTTTAGGGACAAATCTTGTGTTCATTTTTGTGGATGATGTTCTTATGTGATTTTTCTTTCCATTTCTTATTTTTATATTTATATAAATTCAAATAAAACTACTAAATATTAATCTAGGACATAAGGAAATAACTTGTGTAAGTCTAATATTTCATAATATTGTAAGATCTATGGTGACAAATTGTTCTAGTGCAATAACAGTGATAATTTGCAGATCAACCATGATACATTGGAGGATTCTATGTGATATTGTTAACTAAATTTTAAATATTTAATCATTTATTATTAGATATAATATATTGAGTTTTGAACATTTAGGATTTCAAGAACTTGTCTTTAAACTAGAAATATAGTTTACCTCATGTTACTTAGAAGTGGGTTCACCTAAGACTATTCTCCCCAAGAGCTTCAAATATCCAATTGTCTTACTTTTGGGGATTACAAGGAATACTTAGTTGATGCTTATAGACCACAATACTTGACATAGAGACATAGCCTCAACCAAGACTAAGTGTAACTCCATAACAAGTGGTGAAAGGCACTGGTCTTACCCAATTTTTCAACCATTTAAAAACTCAAAATATTTCCTTTTAAGTTTTTTGTCATGCAATCTAGGGTTTAATTATAATTCAACTTTGATTTAGATTTCATCTCAAGTGTAAGATCATAATTTCCATAACTTGCTTAATAAACTTGAATAGTTTTGCAAATCATCATTTCCTTTTCATTTGTTAGAACTTAGATCAATTTTCTTAATTTCACTTGGATTGGGTACTATAGCATCTTTAAAAGAGAAGTAGCTTCGATTTAACAAACAAATTTCATTCATATTTAGTTTATATAAGTTCAAAACACCATAAAGGCTAATCCAATACACTAATTAACACCCAATGATTTTTGGATTTAAGCCTTTCTTGAAACTTGTTAGCTGGATGGAACATATTTATATATTAAAGTAGACCCAACACACTTAATTTTTTAAATATGAAGTGGATCTAGTGTTTAAGTAACATAAAGATTTAAATCGATGCATGAATAGGCCTAATGGTTTGACGATTTATGCTCTTTCTCTAAATTTCGTGCTACCTAGCATAATTTCTACAACATGAGGGTTTGATTTTAGAAAATACATTTATTTTTTGAAAATAACTCATATTTAATGTGCTATGAGCAAGCCATGGCTAAATCTCTTTAAATTTTAACTTTCTCTTTTCAAACAAATTTCATTTACTTGTTGAAATTTTTATGCTAAATGGTTTAATGGATATCATGATGCATCTTGGTATTTGAATACACAAGTACTATTTCTGTAAGGTGATCTAATACTTTATAAATTTAATCACAGATTTGGTTAAGTAATATTTTGATGATTTTTCATGATTGATAATGGTTTGGAGTGATTTCATTTGAGTAATATTAATCCTAAAGAACACAACTCTCTTGTGACATAATCTAAGTCTTTAAGGATTGAATCTTGCACTACTTGGTGGACACACTTCCATTTCTTGTGAAATTATCTTGTAACTTTCATTTTGAACACTCTGACCAAGAATTAACCCACTCATTAACCACACTTAAACGTTTTTCATGTTGTTGTCTCTTTATGTGGTTGATTAACTTATACTACTTGTCCAGTATCTCTAAATTTAACAATTGTTGTTTAATCTTGGAGGACTATTGAGGAATTACTTAATATTCATTTGGAAAATAATATTTATGGTTTGAATCATATGCACCACTTCAATAGATTTGTGATCCTCTTAACTAGCATGTTCATGGAATGCCTTTGATGCACTAATCATTTTAATTGTTACATGAACATAGTAATTTCTTTGATGCCATTTAATTTATTGGTATATTGTGGAATTTGAATATCATTCTAAGCAAGTCATACACTCTTCAAACATGAATAATCTTAAGACAATTTGCATGCCTCATAACATTGGGTCATATCACTTAAAAACAAATTGAATTGTTTGGGTAATCATAAAGGGCACAATATATCATTCATTAAATTCATAAAAATCATTGGTGCATTACATAGGCCAAATGACATAACTAACCACTCATACAAACCTTTCCTAATTTTGAAGGTGGTATTCCAAGTATCTTCTTCTCTGACTCGAACCTATTGGTATCCTATGTTTAAGTCTAGGTTGGTGAAGTATTTTTCTTGTTGCAACTAATCCAACATATCATCTATATTTGATAGGGGGTACCTACTCTTCAACTTAGTTTTTTTTTTAATGCTCTATAATCAATGCACAACTTCCAAGTCCCATCCTTCTTAGGAATAATTATAATGGGTAACCTATATGGTGAGGTACTTAATAACATCCTATTCCATTAGCCATTGAAATTGCTTATTCACCTTGTTTGCCTCTATAATGGATTGCATGTACAACCCAATGTTCAGATATAGAGAGTTCAACAAGATATGGATCTCATTATCCATTTTCCTCTTGGGTGGTAGTGGCTCTTGAAATACACACTTGTACAATTGTAGCAACTCTTCCACTTGTTTTTTTTTGTTCTTTAGTACACCCCTCCAGGGATGAATTAGCTCTCATGGAATATTGTACGAATTTATTTTATCTTTAAAATAACAAAACATATTTATTTATATAGCTGATCAAATTTTTGGCATGGCTTGCACTTACTAGTAAGATCTTCAACTTTCCCTTGTGTGCATTGATTATGAAGGATTTTATGTCCTTAACGGGGAGATATTGGTTAGCTCTTTGCATGAAGATCACATTTTGCATGTACATATAGGGAGTCCCAAATAAAACACCACACACATAAAGTGGGACTGCATCCAACTCTACTTCATTAATAAAGCCAACACTGATAGTAAATTTTACAATGCACTATTTGGTTACCCTTATATTTTCCTCCTTGTTTCCAATCCCAATGGAAATGGGATATGGTGATCATGAGTCTCCAATCCCATTTTCTTGAAGATCTTCTGTTATGAGATTCTCCTGTGATCGTGAGTTGAATTGAGCATAAATTTTCATCTGCTAGACCTATATATTGGAATGAAAGGGTCTGGTAATTTCCTTCTCTTCTTATTGTTGAAGGCTACTTAGCTCCACCCCTTTCTGCACTGATGCATGGAAAATATTCTCATCCATGTCCAGGCTACATTATAGTTGCTTGTTTTTCTTCATGGCCATGATATTTTTCTTCTTACCATCTTCCTTTCGATTCTTCAGGTTGAGCTAAACACTTCTCCCCTATATGACCATCAATGTTATAGTGGTTAGAGTGGTTTCTCAGATATTTGCACTAGTGTGTTGTGCTTGTTGTCTTTTTTTATTCCCCCCCTTTCCATTTCTTCATCCCTTTCTTGGAATCTTTCTGCTCACCTTCTACTTTGACCTACTTGATTTCCCTCTCGTATAGCCTATGCTCTCCAGGTATTGTTCCTGTACACAATCCTCATCCATAATTCTAGGATTGGATATCACTTTATTTCGTGGATGGTTATGTAGACCCCTTCGATACATGAGAAGTACATTTGGGTTCTTTAGGGAGATAACGAGCATTATTGCCATTTTCCTACATTCGGTGGTGTACTCCTGTACACTCTACCCTGTCTCTACATGAATTAATTCCATTAGATACACTAGCCCTCTACATGCCCAATAGAATAAAAGTACAACTTTATGAGAATTTTGAAATCCCCCCACTTAGTCATTGTAGGATATCCCTCTAGCCTCAAGGTCTCTGTGTGGATTTCTTGCTAAGTTAGGGCATGGCCCTTTGTATTCAGATGAGAAAACAAAATTTTCTATTCTTACTCTATACAATGAACACTAAAATAAACTTCTAACTATTGTTACCAATGATTTAACTTCAAAGCATCGATCTCACCTTGATATGGATTGATGTCAATATTCGGTTCTAGCTTGAACATGGATTTTTAATGGTTCATGACACTCAAATTGGGTTGATCCTTTTTGGGATTTTTCTTAGATTCCATCTCTGGTTCTTCTTAATCCCATAATCTCCCCTCTGATCTGACCTCTACATTAGAACATCCATCCTCTCTGAATAACCCGAACTTATTGGTTAGGGTTTCCATAAGGAGGCTCACGATACAATTTATTTTTGAAACTTGTGCTTCCAACTGTGCAAACCTCTCCTCTGTGATATCTTTAGGGTTATTAATAGATTTGTTTGCAATGTCTAGTGTTTTATGAATTTTGGCTTAATGGTCTACATCCCCTGCAACTCCTCACAATATACCCAAAGAAACTTGCTCTGATACCAATATGATTCCGTAAATTTTAATGGATATGCCACTGTACAATTCATCAAAACATATATATTAAAATATATTTGAAAATCCAAAATCTACACTATGAGGGTTATTTTTTCCTTAGATTTATGGATTTGTTAATTATTATTTACTATATATGCATGAAAAATATAAATATGTATAAAATATAGTACAATAAAACAATCACTCACAAAACTCCAATCATACATGATATGGCTTGGGAAACCCATTTGGGATAAAACCGACTAGAAGGTGAGGCTACTCTACTCTCTTTTTCTCTGAATGAAAATGGATGCAAGTAAAAAGGAGTGAGAACCATGGTCTATGGGATGCTAAAAAACACAAACCATCTCTATTTTCTCTCTCTCTATCCACTCTAAACTACTTTGTTCTTCTATGGAACAAAATGCACTACAATAGAATGAAACCCTTTTCCCTAATATTGGCCTAGTTATAACACAACCCAATAACCTACTAGTGGTTAAGTTTGACTTATTCAATTCTTACATAGAGTTACAGTATCAAATCTTCTAAAATAATATTCATCATTATCACATGGATAGCCCATTTTCCATGAATAATTGGGGTTGAGGTAGCATCCTCTCAAATCATGGTGGTCAAAACAGGGTTGTCAACTTCCAGGTGACATTGCTTTTTCATACAGATTCTGATTGAGGTGATTCTTGAGTTGTTGGAAAGATATTTCCATGTAGAATAATGCTAGGGGTTTTGGTCTTTAAGGAGAAATATTTTACCTCCAAAAAATTCCATTTTATGCTTCAAATTGATTCCAGAAGGTTCCAAACCCTAATTCACCATACTAGGTTCCACTAATAAAAATGGTTTTATGAGTTGATTCGTCCAATTTTCCACATTTAAAGAAGCAATATGGATGAAAAATAATCTAATGATCCAACTTGGATCATAGAAAGAGAAAAAATACCAAATCACATGAAAATGTGCTAAAGAGTAAAGTACACAAGCACATGAGAGAGCAATATTTGTGGTCCCTATAAAATAAATCACTTATGTGAATAATACAAAGGATAATTGGTGTATATGCACAAAAATCAAGGGGTAGGGAGTTTTCCAAAGAATGGTTATGAGCCAATATTGGGTAGGATGACCTTGGCCAATTTTTTTAATAATATATAAGCGACGTTATAATAAGGTTGTCCATGGCCAAAAGTGAATATTACACCCATGATTTCAATAGAAAATTCTCATCAACATGTTGGTTTTGATCGTGTGCAGTTAATTGTTACAAATAGATTCTTAATAAAAATAGGAAATATATAATGGCACAAAAACACATCAACATACAAATTTTATCTTGAAAACCCAAAACTAGGGAAACCAAAAATATTTTCCAATATATTATTGCTTTTATAGTGTTACAATACAATATAGAGCTTAAAAAAATAAGAGTTGTGACTTATGGAAATTGGCATGTGCCCAAATCATGAAAGGTGATTTCTTGGTGTTAACAGGGTTCCCCTAAGCATGATTGATGTTCAAATACATAATCATTTTTAAGAATGGTTGGGATTTGATGTAATTTCCTTTCTATGTAGAAGCATATTAGACAAACTAATGCAAGTTAAGAATTTGTATCCTGTATATATTGTGCATGAAATCTTACAAGCACATTGGAGACCCTAGTTAATAAGTTAAATGTACAAGTGTTTCTAGTCTAATGAAAAACATATAGAAACATTGTCACTAAGAAATCCTACAAGAAGGAAAGTACATATATAGGAGTTGAGTAAGGTGATGTGTTTCCAATGTCATAAGATGGATGATTATGCTAGCTAGTGCCCATTAAAGACAAAGGGAAAGGGTTTGAAACAACGTTTAGTTGAGATAGTGGCATGTGTAGAGGAGGAACCCTCTTAATTTTAAACTTCCTTTTCCATGGCCACTTACATGTCTTCTAAAGTTATGTCTAGTGTTGGATGCTATGTGATAGTGGAGCTTTAAGAAATTTGACATTTGATAAGGATTTATTAAGTGGATTTCAAGAGCAAGAGGGAGTCATAATTGTGGAACTCAGGGATGATGTTAGTTACACTATTGAATAATATAGCTCCATTTCCTTCTAGACACTTTTAGGTGTTGTTCTTGAATTGAATGATGTTTTATTTGTTCCTAGTTTTATTTTTTTCCCCAATCTCTTGTATGATGGATGTGCAATGGAGAGTTGCATTTGAGGGATAAAAATGCACTATCAATGATTGAAGTCAAGGTAGCTCAAGAACTTTGGTTGGAGTGATGAGAGAGGGTGGCCTTTCTAGGTTACTTGTTGATCCACTGATATATGTACATTTTAGTGAGAGGCTAGACAAGTCTTATAGTTTTAAGGAGCCTATGAGTGCAGGTTGGAGTGCCCAATGCTTTAATGAGGGTGATCGTACCTCTTTGGTGATATGCTACTCATATTGCATTGATTTCTTCCATCCATAAGGCTTCCAATGGTCTTGAGGAGAAGAGGCGATAACTTGATTGAGGATGATGTTGAGGTTGATTCCATGGTTGCAGTGGATGTGAGTGTTGTAGAGTACACTGACAAGGTTGTTGGAATTTTTTAGATAGAGGAAGTCAACCATGATGTTACTTTTGCTTAAAGATTCTCTTAGGATGAGGGAGTTGACCTAGTTAAAACTATTTAAATGGATGGAAGGACAACCTTCCAACTCGAATCATCTTGGGAAAGAACAAGAAACCATACTTTCTTCTGTCTCTCTTTTCTATCACTTATTACTTTGTGTCTAGGTATCATTGTATTCAAGTTCTATGATAGTCATATTGGTGCAACTAACCTTTTGGATTTCACATAATAAAGTTAGTTTTGGTCCAATCATTTGGTTTGATTGGTTCAATGTTATCTTGTGCAACTTACTAAGAATTTATAACTATTTATTTTAGAAATTATCCACGTGGATACACTTTCTTATTGCATTACTTTTCCACATAATAGACTAATTTGCGAAGGAATATTCCACACATTAAACTTATGAAGTTTTACATTCTCGTTTGGACACTAATTTGTTAGTCAAACAACCTTTATTTTTCTATTTTTCAAGTGTTTTATTGCATATTTACAAGTTAGAGCAATATGTACAAACATTAGGGACACCCTCCTAAGGTTGGAAAGCACCAACCCAAATGGAGAGGACTTACCAATGATCCCTAGGGCATATTTTACTATATGTTCACTGATTTTTGCTGCTGAATCAAAATTTTATATAAGTTATAGGTCCATAAAAATTAGTGCTAACAAGACCATCAAGGGTTTTGAAAAGTATTGATGATTTCTATTCGAAAAAGGTGGAATTTCATAGCAAAAAGAATTCACATGATTTTAATCCTATAGTTACATTCAAAATTCAAAAAAATATTTTGTAATGAGAATATATTGGTTTCAGTTTTCCTTAGACAACAGGTTAAATGTAATTTCAAAAATAATGAATTTTTTCTTCCAAAAATGATATCAATAATGGATAAGAATTGCACATTAGCAACCATATATTCAACGCCTGTTCAATCTTCACACAATAGTGGAATTTTTCCAGAGACCCAAACTACCACATGTTAATCAACATATGTCATGATGTACATGAGAGAGAATCTTATGTTCATAAGTTAATGATATCCTTGCATGGGTTGTTATCTATGCCATTAGCTTGGTATTTCAAGATAAATGGGTTGAATTGTGGACATATTTTGTTTTTTCTTTGTGAATTTGATAAATGTTATCCATTTTTCTTGGTCTTGTATATAGATGTGATTGTCTTGTAAGACATCTTGAGTCACTCATGATGTGGTGTCTAGAGATTCTGATCAAGTGTTATGTTCCTTTAGATTAATAGGTGGTTAACATTATTTGGAGGTGCAAAATGCTATGATATCATGGGTGACCATTTTTTTCATGAAATAGTGGTTAATTTTAAGATTGCAAAAGGTACACATTTTTGGTGGCATGTTTGGTGGAGATGCAAAAGTTGATAAGTGTGGAGAATAACAATTTCCCCATAAAGAGGGTGTTAGCTTTCAAAGTTACTCCATAAGTATTTACACCATGTCTTGGGGTGATCTATGAAATTTAAGGTATCTAGAGTATGATCAACCCCTTGATAATTTCTAATATGGTTGCGCATTGAAGATGGTTCATGATGGATTTGCGCATTGGAGATGGCTTACTTGATGATTGCTTTTAATTGTGCTCGCATGACGATATTCTTTAGGGCGTTAGAGATTTATATAACTTGGTGATGTTCTACATCCTAGCCACACAAAGGAGGATACCTGCTTGGAGAATGTCTGCTTGGAGAATGCCTTGCAATGGAGGGGAGTTTTACATCATGGAGTATGGTTTTGAGCCCTAAACAATATGGGGTAGCATTGATGTTTGAATGGAGGCTTCGATTGGAGTTGACATTTAGGGTTAATATCTAGGAAACCTAAGTGAAATTTCTATTTTGCATTAAAATCCTTATCTATAAAATTTTTGACAAATCCCCCTAAGAAGGGTGTTGAATCACCAAATCAAAATCTTAGATTCTCTGAGCCATATTAGAAATTTTTTTTTATAAATGGAAATGGTTTGACATGTGATGGATCTATTTATGGGAAAATGAAACAAATCCCATCCTAAAAAATCCTAAAAAAATCTAATAGAAAAGAAGAAAACAAAACATTGTTGACAAAATGAAAGGCATATAGTAGTGGCCCACGTGATAAGAAGTAAACCTAAATTTTAGAAAACTAAAACACACATTTCAGCACTATTTTCCACTTTCATTTGCATGCCATGAAAGCTTGGGCAATGAAAGTCCCAACATTAACAAGTATTTGGATATGAGTAACACAACTATAATGACAACATAAAAATGGGAATTTGGAATATGGATTTGACACCATAACACTTCGTTTGATGAATTTGGAGTTCAACATTTTAGATTAAAAAAAATAGTAAAAAAGGCTTCTCATTTCTATGATTATGATTATAATTTGTGAATGAGATGAGTAACACAACTATAATTACAACACAAAAATGAAAATTTGGAACATGGATTTGGCACAACAACATTTCATTGGATGACTCTGGAGTTCAACATTTTAGATTAAAAAAAACCTTCTCATTTCTATGATTATGATTACAATTTGTGAATGTATAACAATGCTTATCAATGCTAAAAAATTTAAAATTAGAATTTACAAATATTATTTATGTCAAAAATTTAATTTAAAAAAAAATAAAAAATTATTAATTATTTACAAATTAGAGATTTGCCCAACATCTTTTGAATGCCATCAACAATTTTTCTAAGGGTATTGATGATCTGAGGCAACAAAACTGCAACAACAACAAGGGCAAGGGGATTTTGGGTGAAGGCTCAGGTACTTCGCACCACCATGTAGCGAATACACCCAACATACCTCTTGTTTCTAGTATACCACACAAGTCGACCATCCCCACATTTCTAGCATCTGGTGCTGGAGGGCTGCAAGGACAGAAGGAGATGCCCATGAGGGACTATTTTGTGGAGTATCAGCCCTATGGGCCCGATTTTAGAGAGGCCATCACCTTCAAGGACTTCTGCCAACTTAAGGGCAATAATAGGAGCAAGGGGTAAAGTGGCGGAGGCTACACACATGGCACTAACCTACAACACATGATGGGGAGATTATTCCTGCAAACTTTTGATGGCTCACCCAAGAGCTCACCTAGGGCATGGGTTGAGAATCTAGATGTTTACTTACAACTCAACCAGATGATAGAGGCAAAGGAAATCAAAATTGCCACATTGCACTTAGAGGGGGAAGCCCATGCATGATTGGTGGTTCCATGGGTTGACCACTATTGGACATGCGGGAGTTACGTCCTGTGAGGATTTCACCCTGACGGTATTGGAGTGTTTTGAGAGGAGAGACCCGAAGGAGTAGTTTGGAGAGCTGACATGGCTCAAGCATATTGGAAGTGCTAAGGCCTATATCTCTAAGTTCCTGAGATTTTCCATGATGGTGTCGGACTTATCGGAGGCCAGGAGGGTCTTTATGTTTTTGGAGAGCCATTAAGGGGCTTGGTGAGGTCCAATAGGCCCACCACTTTTTAGGACGCAGTTGGTAGAGCTCGATATTTGCAGGATGCTCTCCCTAAGACTAAGATGCAGATACCCCCCATACCCAGGTTTCAGCAGAGGGGGAGAGAAACTAGGGCCCCACCACAGACAGACACCCAGGAGCGTGGACAGTTGGATGATGAGACTAGGAGGGCGCTCCGTCGAAGGAAGTTGTGCTTCAGTTTCCAGGAGTCGTGGGCTCTGGGGCATCGATGTACCAAGGTCAAGACCCAAATCATAGAGGTTTTTTCTGATAGTGAGTTGGAGAATGATGTGGAGTAGGAGATAGATCTTGGAGATGATGGTCCTCCTATGGCGGGATGAGGAGGCAGGGGCCCACCACCAACCCCACTAAGGGGAACACCTTTCTTGCCAACAACAAGAGTCATTGATTCACTGCAGGGAGTGTCAAAGTACCTCACTTTGAGGATCAGGGGCAAGGTGCAGGGGAAACATGTTTCAATACTCATTAACAGTGGGGCTACCCACAATTTCGTAGATGCCCAAATGGTGGAGAGGAGGGGCATACGCACAAAGGAATTTAAGGGGTTCTCAGTTTTGGTATCGAGAGACCGAACCATGCAGTGCACTAGATATATTCCCAGGATGACGTTAGTGATGGGGAACTACTCCATGACAGACCACTTCTTTGTGGTTGATGTTATCGACACCAATGTAGTGCTTGATGTGCAGTGGTTGTACTCGCTTGGGCATGATACCACTGATTGGCAGAAGCTAGATATGGAGTTCATAGGGCCTGACGGGAAAATGGTCTTACTGAGAGGCATGCACTCATACCCTCCACAGACTGTGTCAACGCACAGGATGGAGGCTAATTTGAGACATGGTGACATAGAGTGGGCAGTGGAGTTGAGGATATCTGATGCAGGGGGTAAGCCCCAACCACCACACCCATATGTGCAGCCTACTTCAGAAAGGTACCCAACAATGTTTTGGGATATTCCATCGGGATGACCACCAGACAAGGGGTTTGAGCATACAATTGAGCTTGAACCAAGAGTGCAGGCAGTGATTACGACCCCGTATCGACATCCCAAGGTTTATCTGGATGATATCGAGAGGGCCATTCATGATTTGCTGGCGTTGGCACATATTAGGCCTAATTCTAGCCCTTTTGCTTCATCAGTTGTCCTGGTGAGGAAGAAAGATGGCATGTTGAGGATGTGCATTGATTATCGAGCCCTTAATAAGAAGATGATGAAGAGCCGATACCCCATTCCCCAGATCGATGAGTTGATGGATGAGCTTAGAGGAGCTAAGTGCTTCTCTAAGATAGACCTGCATTCGGGGTACCACCAAATTAGGGTGCGTGAGCAAGACGTCCCCAAGACAACATTTCGTTGTCATTGTTGAACCTTAGAATTGTCCTTTCTCTGACATCCTTTCTCACCCTTTTTCCTTACTTTATCGTAAGTCCATACACTCCAATCAGTGATAAATGTCATGTTTTATACCAGGGAATGCATTTAAATTATTTCTATGTTATATTATGATGTTCTTGCTATTTGAATGGATTTTTGTAATTTGGCTACAGAACGCAGCTTATTCTGCAGCTAATCGTTGGTTCCGCAGCTACTTTCATGGTTTGACAGGTTCCAAGGAGAAAATAGAGAAACAAGCCACATGGGCATCTTCAGAATGATACACACATGGATTTCGTTCTATCTACTTGATCGAAATCGATAGAAAAGGATGTCTGAGATTGTGGTCAAAGTCCGGTCAAAGGATGCAAGCAGAGAGTGAATAACTCTTGATTTTCTCTGACGTAGCAAATCAAGAGTTAACCAGTCAAAATCCAATTCTATGTTTCGATTAAGATAGCCACCTGCAGGCGTAATTAGTTCATCATGTTTATGTTTTGTTTTATTTAAATACCGGTTATGCAGAAACCGAACAACAGTTGTAATTTCTGAAACACTGTGTATTGTTTTAAACTCTGTTCTTTTCATAATACAAGGATTGTGTTCATGGTTCCAGTATCTGCTTAATGCGTATATAGTCAGCTAGGATCTCGACCGAATCTGTTGCAAAGGGCCTCTACACAGGAGGAGGTTTTTCGTTAATTGTTTTAGTTTAATTCTTTACTCTGTTTTGTCAATTTCTTGAGTAGAACAATATTGTGTTGCAGCTTTTAAATCAGTATCATAGAATTAAGTCAGGAATGCTTTCTTAGCATCAATGATAGAATCACTGTGTAATCTTTTCTTTCCTAAAACATCTCAAGAAGGTAGATTCATCTCATTTCCAATTGGATTAAGTTTGAGGCAATAGAGCTCACAGTTGTTTAGGTTCCTTTCATGTTCTACCATTTACTTTCCTAGATCAAATTCTCAATTTATTGTATAATTGGATGTTCCTAAAGATCAAGCCAAGAAGGTGACTTGTCATACTTCACAATTGGGTGCTCAAATGTCTAACCTATGCAATCATTGAGTTTTGCTTTTACATGCTTTTACATTGTTTTCTAGATTAACATCCTCAGTCAATTGTATAATTGGGTGTTCCTAAAGATCAGGCCAAGAAGGTGACTTGTCATACTTCACAATTGGGTACTCGAATGTCTAACCTATACAATTATTGAGTTTTTCTTTTGCATGATTTAATTGCTTTCCTAGATTTAAAGACTAAAGTATAATCGGTTGCTTGTACATCATATCAAGAGGGTAATTCTATCATACTTCCATATTGGATGCTGGAGTGATTAAACGTACCTTAGTGGTTTTTCTTTACATGCTTTAATTGCTTTCCTAGACTTAAATTTTAAAAACTAAAGTAGAATCTGTTGCTTGTACATCATTTCAAGAGGGTGATTCTATCATACTTCCATATTGAATGCTGGAGTGATTGAACATACATTAGTTGTTTTCCTTTGAATCTGCTTTCATCTAGAGTAGCATTGCAATTTCAAATTTTAGTTATAAGATTCATATCCATGGAATAGGATTAATTTTAAATTAGAAGTCATTAGAATAGACACTCTGTTTTCAGATCATATTCTAACCAGTCAATAGTTTTTGATTCATTTTTATGCAAATTAGTTTAACTTAAGAACACTTCCTTTTCTTCTTTCTTTCAAAATTAGTTTTACACATTTAAATTTCACTAGATTCAGTTGATTCCTTTCATATTTATAGATTAACATTTATACTTAAAGAACAAAACCCCCCAAAAGCAACATAAAAGTACATACAACGAAGTAAGAAGAAGGTTAAATAAGCACATATAGTGCACCACACTTTATCAGTTTACAAACCTCGGTTGATAATTAATGTAAGCAATTTAAGACATTAAATTGCCTAAACATTTTGGTGCCGTTGCCAAGGAAGTGTAATTAGGTAGCCTCATTTCTTACATCTAAAAAAAATGATACACGTAGGGAAGGAGATTCTAGGGGTAGATTCATAGCTAGAGGCAGGAGATTAATTCCTACAACACCACTCACTCCATTTAGACCACGTAGTGATACACCACCATCTCAAACTCATATTCTATACTTCACTAGACATAGACTTCCTGAAGTCTTAAGGTCATAAATCCAATTAGGAGGATCTCTTACTTCATCCACTAAGGTAGTCTTAGAGGAAGAAGATCCTAGATCTCCAACAGAAGGAGTAACCTTTTTCACCTCTACAGGGGAACATATTTCAGCTGAAGAGTTAGAAATTCCTAGTGGAGAAGAAGAAGAAGAACCTTTCTTCAACATTCCATTAATAGGAGAACTAGAGGAAGAGAAATTAACCTTACATATTGAACCTTATATTAGCTCTGAAGAATCTATAATGGCAAGAAGAGGAGGAGGAGGAGAAGGATAAGGAGAAGTTCTAAATGGAGAAAATCTATTGTTTGGAGGAAGAGGTGGAGGACGAGGTAGAGGGAATGCAGGAGGAGGTAGAAGAGGTGAGAAAATAGAAGAAATAGGGAAATTGATAGTTCTTTTGGATTTCCTATAATTGATGGAGATACAAATGCCACAATGAAAAATATCTCACCTTTTGTCCTTCCTAATTTCCATGGATTAAAAAGTGAAGATCCTAAAACCTTTTTGTTTGAATTTGAAGTTTTGTGTAGAACTTATGATATTTACAAGAATCTCAAAAACTTAAGTTGTTTCCTTCAACATTGAAAGGAGTAGCTTTAAAATGGTTCATAGGTTTAGTCACACAGTCTATTAGGACATGGAATGACATGAATAAAGCATTTTTAGAAATATATTTGGATTATTGCATACCCATTAATCATAAGGATGTAGCATTCAAAATGATGCCAAAGGATGATGAGAATTTGGAGGATTTAATTGAAATATTCAATTATAATATAAAAAGAGCTAAAATGGATAACTTAGATCAAGACACTTTAAAAGCTCTTTTATTGAAAACCATTAGAGATGAGTGGATAGATATCCTCAACATGATGGGGAAGAGAGATATCTCTCAACTCCCATTACCTAACATTGTTGAATTATGTATTCATCTCTCAAGGGGAAAAGAAAAAATTGGAAAAAGTCCAAGAGATCCTTCTCTTGCTAGAGTGAACAGATCTGCAACTAGAATAGTAAGTAGAGCAGAAATTGGAAATATGCTTGATGAGTTTAAAACAGATACCTTAGGAAATCTTAGTGAACAGATAGACACCCTTAAATTACAAAACAAACAGAAGGTTGAAACTGATGCTTTAGCTATTTTCTGTCCTAAATGCAGAAAGAAGCATGCTTTAAGAGAATGTCCTCTTGATGCAAAATTCATAGAGACCTGTATGATTTGTTCAGAAAATCATGAAACTAAGAGTTGCCCTTCAATTCCAAGTCTTAAGGTTGTTTTTCAAGAAGAAGCAACTTCAAATCCAACAGAATCTCTTTTCTTTGTCTCTAGAAGACCATGGCAAGAGCCACAAACTCAAGGCTTTAACAATCAAATGTACACTCAACCCCTACCAAATAATGGGAATTTTTGGCAACAACATTGGCCTCAATCTCAATCTTGGGGATAAGGAATGCAAAATCCCTATGGTAGATACTTTCAATATTACCAATATCCTCCATCATATTCAGCCTACCCAACAAATTCCTCAACAAAATCAACAACCCAAACTCCAAAACCAAAATCCGCAACTTTCATTACCATTCCCACAAAGACCAAATCAACTACCTGCCCAACCGTTACCAAACCAAAATAATAAAAATCCTCAAAATACTTACATGATAGAAAGACAACAATTTCCAACCTACATGATTACTCCACATGATTATCCAACTTAGATCTGGTAGGATACTAGAAAAGAAAAAGCCTTATGTAGTTATTCAAGAACAAGATAATTTTGAGGAAGATTCTCTACAGCCAAATAAATTTTTTGAGGAAGGAATATCTCTTCAAAACCAGAATTTTGAAAATGAAAAACAAAAAGAACAAATAAATTCAACTCCTATCATAGAGCAACCATCAGTACTTACTTCTAACCCTCCTTTCCGTGAAAGATTACAAGTTGATAGAGGGGTAGAAAAGCATATTGTGTTGCCCAATTATGATTTTCTAGATGAATTGAAAAATGTCTGTATCAAAATTCCTTTGTTACAGACCATTAAAGAGATTCCAATTCTAGCCAAAACAATAAAATAGTTGAGCATGAAGAAACCAGGGAGAAAAACAAAAGAAATAAAAAGAATTCAACTAGTAGGAAAAATTGCAGACATAATGATGGGAAAAAATGCCATACAAAAATATTTAGATCCAAGAAGTCCAGTTGTAAAAACACATATCAATGGTGTTGAAATTCCAAATACATTGATTTATTTAGGAGTAGCTATAAAAATCATGAGCAAACACACCATGGAACAACTCAAACTTCCTAACCTTCTGTATACACCTACATTACTACAATTAGCAGACAGATCTGTAATCAAGCCAGATGGTGTGTTAGAAGATATTTCAGTATCCTTAGACTCTTGGGAGTATCCTATCGATTTTATTATCTTAACTCCTAAGAACAATCTAGGAGGACATCCACTAATATTAGGAAGACCTTGGTTGGCTACAACTGATGCTTTCATTAGCTATAGATATGGTGATATGTACATCTCTGATGGTAACTCAACAAATAAATTCACTCTATATCCTCCAGCAAAAACAATCACAGAGTTAGAAGATGAAGAATGGATCGACGATGACAATGATATACAACCTCCCTTTAATATTTCAAGCATTAGTGAAGATAGTCAAATCTTAAATTCAATAGAAAATTCTGAAACATCTTCAGAATATGAACATGATCAATTTCAAGAACAATGCAATATTGAATATTTGTCATCCAGGCAGATGTCTCTATACTCTGGAAGAATTTGGTAGCTCTACAGTTGAAATCTTTCCAGGGAAAACTTTGAACATAAACAGAAACTTGGAAAGATTACAACAGGAAAAGTTAATCAAAACATTACAACAACATTCTTCTGCATATGCATGGGAATACACTGACATGAAAGGAATTAGTCCTAAGACTTGTATACATCACATCTACATTGAGGAAAATTGTAAACCTATCAGACAACCTCAAAGAAGGATGAATCAATCTTAGGGAAATTGTGAAAGAAGAATTGCAAAAATTTCTCAATGTGAACTTCATTTACCCAATTTAAGATAGTCAGTGGGTTTCCACTTTAGTGATTGTACCAAAAAATAATGGTAAGTGGAGGGTATTCATTGACTATTGAGAGTTGAATAAATCCACCCTAAAAGATCATTTTCCTTTACTTTTTATAGATCAAGTATTGGATACATTAGGAGGTAAGAAGTATTTCTCATTCTTGGATGGTTTTAGTGGTTACAATCAGATTCAAGTAGCACCTAAAGACCAAGACAAAACCACATTCACTTGTCCATGGGGAACTTATGCCTACCAAATACTTCCTTTTGGTTTGTGCAATGCACCTGCAACATTCCAAAGGGCATTACTAGGAATTTTTTTCTGATCTAATACATGATTGTGTAGAGGTATATATGGATGACTTTACATTTTATGGGAATTCATTTGAAGAAGCTTTAGAGAATTTGGAAAAGGTTCTTAAAATATGTAAAGAAGCAAATATTTCAGTAAGTCATAAAAAATGCTTTATCATGTTTATTAAAGGGATTGTTTTAGGACATCACATTTCAGGAGATGGAACTAAAGTTGACACATCTAAAGTTGAAGTCATCTCCAAGTTATCAATTCCAAGTTGTCAAAAGGATGTTAGAAGTTTTCTAGGATTCACAGGATATTATAGGAGATTTATAGAAAATTTCACTAAAATAGCATCCCCACTCTTCAAGTTACTTACCAAATATTGTGAATTCAATTGGAATCCTGATTGCCAATTGGCATTTGAAACTTTAAAAACAAAAATTTCTAAAGCACCCATCTTAAGAGGTCCAAATTGGAAACTACCTTTTCATATTTCAACAGATGCTTCAGATACAGCTCTAGGAGTTGTATTAGGACAAAAATATTTGATCCCTTATGCCATCTATTACACAAGCAAGAATTTGACTCCCACTGAGTTAAATTACACTATAACTGAAAAAGAATTCTTAGTTTTTGTTCATGCTATTAACAAATTTAGACATTATATTACTGGCTATGAAACCTTTGTTTATACAGATCACTCTACAATTAAATACTTAATGAATAAATATATTACTAATGGCAGAGTCATAACATGGTTATTACTCCTGCAAAAATTCAATATCACCATTCTAGACTGACCTGGAAAACAAAAGACAGTAGTTGATTTCTTTTCTAGAATTCAAAATTTCAAAAATGATACTTCAGTTGAGGATAAGTTTCCTGATGAATACCTTTTTGCAATAACTACTAAAATTTCCTTGGTTTGCAGATATTGCTATTTACTTATTCACAGGAAATTTACCTTCACACTTGTTTCCTAGAGAGAAAAGAAGAATTATTCAAATAAGTGAAAATTACTCATGGATTAATGATGAACTGTATAAAACAGGTCAAGATCTCATTATCAGAAGGTGTGTTCGAGAAGATGAAATGCCTGAGATTCTTAAAACATGTCATGATGAACCTTGTGGTGGACACTTTGCTGATAAGAGGAGAACCTATAAAATCCTTCATTTAGGATATTATTGGCCATCCATCTTCAAAGATACCAAAGAATATGTCAAAAGGTGTGACAATTATCAAAGAATTGGGAAACCTATTCCTTCAGATGAAATGCCATTACAACCTCAGGTACTCATCGAACCATTTGAAAAATGGGCCTTGGATTTTGTTGTACCAATCAATCCACCATCAAATCAAAAGAAGTATATTTTGGGATGTATTGATTATGTCACTAAGTGGGTAGAAGCTAAAGCACTTCCTTTAGCTAATGAACATTATGTAGTTAAATTTCTTTTTGAGGATATCTTCACTTGTTTTGGTGTTCCAAGAGAAATTGTGACAGATCAGGGATCTCATTTTACATCAAAGTTGGTGGAAAAACTTGTTGAAACCTACAAGATCAAGCACAGAAAATCCACTCCTTATCATCCACAAGTAAAAGGTCAAGTGGAGTCTACCAATAAAGTGATTGAAGGAATTCTCACTAAGATTGTACATCTACATGAAGAGATTGGGCAGAAAGGATTCCTGAAGCCTTATGGGCTTACAAAACCACATGGAGGAATACAACAGGACATACTCCTTATGAACTTGTTTATGGGAAGCAAGTCTTGCTCCCTATAGAATTTCAGATTCAAACCTTCAAGATGGTAGTCCAATTGAGACTTGATTTATCAGAAGCACAGAAGCATAGATTGGAGCAACTTAATGAGCTTGATGAAATCAGACAAGACGCAATTCAAAGAAACAGTATAGTCCAGCAACAAAGGTCCAAATGGCATGATAAATATATCAAGGAGAAGTTTCAAGCAAGGGATTGGGAACTTTTGTTCGATTCAAAGTTCAAAGACTTTCAAGGAAAGTTTAAGACTCATTGGCTTGAGCCTTATGAGATTGAAAAAGTCTTTGACAATGGAGTAGTCAGGATAAGGACAATTGATGAAAAAAAGGTACCTCTTTTTGTGAATGGACATCGATTAAAAGTATATCATAAGACAATTTCAAGAGAAGAGTTTATTAATATTTTCCAAGATAATACTGATATGAAGTTAGTGAAGAAGAATCTTTTTTCTTACCTAACTTAGCTTTTATTTTTCCTATCTTAAAAAAAAAAAAAAAAAAAAATTGTGTAAGTATGAAATCTAATCAATGACTGGCATTCATATGTTAGCCATCAGTATTTTTTGCATGTTAGTGATGACTATATCTTCAGCTGAGTTTTCTAGAAACCGATTTCCTTATGTCAATATGTCATCCAGAAAACCCTCCCAAAACTTTTTTCGCCTTTCTACCTATTCAGTCCACCCCTGGCAAAACCACAACCTCCTTGTCAACAATCCTATCTAACCTCAGCCTTAATCGCCGCCATAGTTATTTCATAAACTTTCGATCGATTTCGGAATCATTTTGTTGAACCAAGGAGGCCTAGTCCTGATCTAGCCCTTTGCCTAAAACTATGAAAACTTATTTGTCCAAGTGCCCAATGACTTAGAGACTATGTTTAGGCGTTCCGGCATAGTTTATGAGTTGTTAGTTTGTCTCATGTGTTTTCTCCAAAGTCTGATAGCCTTTTCCCGAAGTTAGAGGGTCATATACCTCTATGTATGGCTGGAATGTTTGATTTCTTAGGTATTGATTAGCTTATAGTTATTCCTAGCATGATTAATGGCTTGCTATTACATGTTTATGTCTGCTATTAACTAGTTTGCATTTGAAATCTCTTGTCTTTCACCAACTTATTGTCCATTTAATCCATTTTGCCCAGAGATCCCTTCTACTGTGAATCAAATCGGCCCTACAGCAGCTTTACATCATTACTTCATAGCTTCCTTGATCTGTTTGACCTCATAGCCCAATTTATCTACATCTTGTCATCCAGTTTATGTATTTGATCAGTTTCATCCCTCACAATCTTAAAAACTAAAAAAACCAAAAAACACACTTCATAACTAGCCTAATATCAGAACATCGAAGTAAACACACCGACATCTTCTACACATATAGAGAGATCCCTCTCTGAGTCCAGGAAGGCTAGGTCCTTGGGCTCCAAAGCTTGGTTTGATGTTACATCGTCATTTGGCTAGCCAATCGGCCAAATCACGGGACACTAACATAATGGCGATCACGGTGGGACTTACTGAGTACATGACAGTCTAGCGAACTCTTATAGACTCTTTAGTCCTTCAATCCTAAACTCAGACCATCAGCCTTTAGAATCATTTAGTGTAAAACTCTTTGTTTCACCATCTTAGCAAAGTGATGAATCAGGTTTATAACACTCTTACATCCTAGGCTGCACATAAAACTCAGAAAAAACCACAAAAAACTCCCTTAGATTGGTTTTTGATAGTATTGGTGGTGGACCATACAAATATACCTCAAAACAACTAAAAATCCACCTGGCGACTCCACTAGCCTCCAGTAGGCCTTACTACCTTGCCAAATTTTAGAATTCCATCTGATTTAGCTATCCCACCGCTCACTAACATAATGGCGATCACGGTGGGACTTATTGAGTACATGACAATCTAGCAAACTTTTATAGGCTCCTTAGTCCTTCGACTTTTAACTTAAACCATCAGCCTCTAGAATCATTTAGTGTAAACTCTCTGTTTCACCATCTTAGCAAAGTGATGAATCAGGTTTATAACACTCTTACATCCTAGGCTGCACATAAAACTCAGAAAAAACCACAAAAAAACTCCCTTAGATTGGTTTTTGATATTACT
>JAXQQM020078847.1:0-15677 GCA_034641835.2 Pinus albicaulis | reverse complement strand
AAATAAACCCTCAAAGAGAGTATTGAGGGTGGATTCTATTACTTTGCTATGACATTGAAGTTTTTGGAATAAAAGCATTTTGGAGAAATTTATTTGTGGCTTACTGGATGACAATTTGAAGCTCAGGACTTTTTGCAGGATTCATGTGTCGGACTGCAGTTCAATAAGTCTTTCTATCCTATGTTTTAAGTTTTATATCTGTTTATAATATCATTATGTCCATTTCTAAATAATTTACATAAAGGATTGAATCAGAATTTACTTAATTACACTTCCGATTTTTAAAGGATTGTTCTTAATGCTTCTTCTAATGGTTAGGCATCGAATGGGAAATGTCTTTGCTTTTGTTAATTTAAACATTTCATTAATATATCAGTTAACTTTTTGCTGGTTTCAGAGCTAGTTTATCCATTGATTTTGAACATGTAGAAAGACTTAGCCGCCTTCTTCTTTCAACCTTCAAAATTATCTCATCTATCTTAAATGACATGATTGCTGCTCTAGGTTATCTGCCCTGCAGCGCCATCTGTAGAATAGAATCAGCAGCTATCCTTTGACCTGCTGTAGCCCAAGGCTTGACCGAAACTTTCAACCTGCTCCTAGTTTAGGATTCCACCCAGCTAAACAAACTCTTGGATTCATAACTAGCCTAAAACTTTCTAAGAACAAAGATAAATTATAAAGAGAGAGCCCTCTCTGGATGCAGATTGGCTAGATTCTGCATCTGAAGGTTGGTTTGTGGTTACCTCGGGTATGCTTTCCTCTTACACAACCAAGGTGGAAAACCCTGGAAAGAGAATAATCAGGTTTAAATTAGGGACATACCCCACCATGGAGGCTGGTTGCACCTGACTGTGCATAGGAGCAAATACAGAAATAGGGCATGTTTACGTACCGCGCCACCAACAGGCTAGGCATGTCCAGCTGTTGGCTTAGACTCCTATACCAATAGGTGTCATATTTCATGATTGTCTTGATTGAACTATGGAATATGTTCAAACCTTCTTTCTAAAGCAAAGGTGTTCCATATTCTTGAAAAAAAACAAAAAATCAAAAAATTTAAAAAAAGTAAAGAGGGTATACCCTAAAAGAAAAATCAAAGGGTAAGAAAAATAAATTGGTCAAGAAAATGAAAGAAATGAACCCCAAACAAAAAATAGACCAAGGAAAGTGTGCAAATCAAAATGTCACTACTATTTCATTTTTGTAAATAAGCAATTGTGTGCAGCTTGTTAAACTTTGCCACAATTTATGAAGAGTCAAACTGTTTAAACTTGACTCATTCATATTTCAATTTCATGTTATAGATTAGAGAATAAATATCTGACCAAACAGTTCAATCTTGGCAGATAAGTAGATAGGTAGAGTTAATAAAAGGTGCTCAACAGTTTAATCTGAGCCCTTGGATGTAATAAGGATAGAATTAGATAGATTTTCCTTGTAAAAAGAAAAGATTGATAAGGGTTTGCAAGCCCAAATGCACCCTAATAAAGAAGAGAAAATGGTAGTGTCAAGTAGATAGGGTAGGTAGATGGTGTTGCAAAGTTTTATATGATGAATGATGGTGCTAAATATGTTTGATATTTTACCTTCATCACAAGTATTGAAGCAAAAAATACACTGAAGAATTCACAGAAAGCAAAGTCAAAATCATTAACTTCCCACATCACTTTCTCCCTAAGTTTTTACTAATTTCCCCAAAGTGCTAAGGTATTTGGAGATCAAAAGGGCTCAAGGCATTTCCTTGACTTTTGGAGGGACCGGACCCTCGGCCTGATGATCAAAAAGACCTAAGTACTTGAAGTTATCCATTATCATTCACTTTCAATCTTTTCATAAGTAAAATCCCATTTTGCTTAGGAAAATCATGCAAACTTCCATAAAAATCCCTCAAAATAACTTACTATTCTAAGTTTAAGTGTTGAAGATGATATATTGTAATTTACTTCAGAAATTGTCACTTTCTTAGATGTGCAAAGTATTTTGAGTTCCCTTGTCCCTTTGTCATATTAATGTTTAACTCCAGTTATTAAATCCCTAGTGAAAATCCTTTATCCTAAGTATATAACTCCTTTTATATAAATATCCAAAAAACCCATCTTATTATAAAGTTTAGCCAAAGTATTTATTTCCCAATTAATCATTAAAAACCCACATTATATGCGCCCTTTGGTTAAAATATATCATTATATAGTACTCCCGCCCCTATGATAAGTTAATTACATTGATTAATTTATCATATAATAAAAAAAACATATATGAGAAAAGCTTTAAACATATAATATATATGTTTAACACAAAAAGAATAAACCCGAAGTTTTATTTTTAAAACCAAAACTTCGGAAAAGCCCTCATGCCACCGTGGCCCATCCACTTGGCATCCCACCCGACGCTTCAACCACAATCGAAACCCCACCGTGACCCCTATTTCCATTATACCATGGGATTAATTAATTATCAGAATTAGTTAATAACCAAACTTTTCCGCCTATGAGATGCCCCCTGGGATACTTAATAAAGTTAAACGCGTTTAAAACCCCGCCGGGCCCGCACGATAAACCCCCACCATCTCCCCTTCCCTTCCACCATCCGATCTCCCCCTCCAAAGATCAACGCTCCACATCAATTCCGCCAGCCGTCCCTTGTCAGAGCATTAACGCGCGGGGGCTTGGTGGTATTGGACTAGTCCTCCGTCCACGTGTCAATGCTCCAATGGAATCACTGCCCACTCGTTTAATACCACTCTTGTCCATAAGCAGTGCGGGGATTACCGCTTACCGCCCGACCCCTGCCACACGTCAGCCCATACATCGACGACGTCAGTCCTCGAAAAAATAAAAAATCCCTTTTAACTTGGAAATAGAACAAATTTTCGTGTTTTTTATGTCATTTTCGTTATTCGAAAGTGACTGCGCCTTTCGCTACGAAATTCAAATTTTCATTGAAATCCACTATTCTATCCGATTTCGCTCCAGAATTCTACCGGACCAGTGTTGGAGCATCTTCTTGCCACTGCCTGATACCTATTAAAACCCAGTTTGCCTCCAAAAAACAGGTATTTATTCTATTGCGCTCTGAACTTCAAAAGAAACTCTGTTTTCCTTGTTTTCCACTGGATTAGTGATTAAATCTTATCGCTAAGATCATTCCCTGAGGTTTAAAACTGTGAATTGTTCCCTTGAAACTGCAATTGTGCTAATTTCCTTCATTTAAACTGAAATTGCGCCCCGACTTGTAAATAAAACCCAGAAAATTCCATTTTGAATACACAAGAACCAAAATGGAAGCTCCGGCAGCCCTAAATGTGACTCCACTGAATGCCCCCCACAGAGAGTTAGAATATTTGCCCTTAGTGGATAAAGATTTTCAGATTAAAGACTTGCATTTTGATGAAAGCCCCCTTCTGAGTTATTGTCGCTGCAGAGACGATTATTCGAAGGGGAAAGATGTCATTGGGTTGTGGGAATCCAATCTCCCGAGATATCTCATCCCCTCAGTCATTACTTTCCCAGAAATTATCCACTATTGCCATTCTAACTATGATCCCACTCAAAGAGCTGTAATATCCCCTGACCAGAGCATTCTTTTCCCCATTACTCCCCAGGCTATCAATGCAATGCTACATTTTGAACCAGATCAAGAACTAGCACCTTTGTCTATGGAAGAACTGATTGAAAAGTCTAATCAATTGACCCTAGAAAAATTGGAGTCCATTTGCCAGAATTTTATGTTGCCTGAACACCAACCTAAGGGCCCTCCTCCCTATGGTTTTTATTATTTCACTAAGTTGGGAAGGCTCATCCTAAATATGATATCTTTTGTCTTAGGTTTCAATACAAGTGAATATGTTGATGAAATAACCTTGGTTTTGCTGTCTATCTTTACTCCTGGGCAACCTCTTGAAATTAAATATGACTTTGCCTCTTTCATAGCCAATAAGATCCATGACCAGTTCATGAGGCTAGATGATGAGAAAGTTTTTAAATATTCCTCAGTTATTTATCATCTCATTATCTTTTATCAATCAGAGAAGTTCCCTTTCCCTGTTAAAAAGTTGGATGTCAAGGGAAACCCTAGGTCAGTTATATTTTGGTCTCCCATAATTCATTCTTCCTATGATTCTCCCTATTCCTATACTGAGTTCATCGATATTTTTGTATATCCTGCAACTACCTTGTTGACAGGAATTCCTCCTCCAAGGCTCAGTAATGAAATCAAGAAGACCTTGCAGCTTTCAAGGACATATAAAGTTGGAGATTGGTATTTATATCAAGACCATTCAGTCATCAGAATCTATGGATGTGAATTGCATCCATTCAAGTTGCCAAGACATGTGCCCATGAGACTTTTTGCCTTGGAATATTTCAGGCAAATGAATAATTCAGATGTGATTCATTTTTGTAGTGTGAAAAAGAAAGCCCAACTCAGGATTAAAAGTCAATTAGGTCCCTACATATGCAACTCTAGGGATGCTGAGCGAGAAGCAGAAATTATACTACAAAACCATTGCAAGTTCCAAAGAAGTTTTCATTGGGTTCCTTATGATCCATTTGGTTTTATCTGTGAAAAGAGAATAAAGAACAAATCATCCCCTTACATGCACCACAAGATTCCTGATATAGAACAATATGCTAACCAAGATGAATGGGTTGAAGGAACACTAGTTGAGGAAGAAAGTGAAGAAGACAAAATGAACAAAATCATGAAAGATCTTGAGAAGAAGTATGACCTAGAATCTTGTGGTCAAGTGCAGGTACCTCACATTGGCACTTCTTCAGCAGCAAATCTACAGCAGAGATTACAGGAAGGCAGTTCATTAGTTGCAGCCGAGTCAAAAGGTAAAGGAAAGGAACCTGAGATACAGGTCATTGAAACTTTAGTCATGGCAGAGAAACCTCAAACCTCCAGAGCACCTGATCAAACACAAGTTTCTCCCATTCAAGTAAATCATCCCGAAGTTTCAGGATTACAAACTCCATCCAATGTAGAAATGAGCAAGAAAAGGCAGGTTCCAAATACTACTCCTCCCAAAAAATCCGCAGAGATACATCAAGCCAAAAAACAGAAACCAGATCCACTTCCAGATGTGGAAATCATTGATGAAATATTTGATGATGGAAGGGAAGACAGTCAACTAACTGGCACAGTTAGTGAAACAAACACAGGCCAGAAAGGAAAAGCTTTGCAAAAGCAATTGAGTATTGAAGTATCTTCTTTCAAGCCACCTAAAACAGATACAGGGGATATAAAAAGAACTTTCATTAATATAAAGGCAAAGAATGATCCATTGAGAATGAAAGTATATGATCAATATCTGAAAATGGCTCCACATAATCAGGAAAGGTTAATGTCAGCATTTGACATTTCACAAGGAAAAATGATGATGAGCCACTTCAAGTCCAAGGTGTCAAAACCCATGACAGCAGCTGATTATATTAGAACAAATTTTGAGGTCCTGGCAAAGGACATTCATCCTTTGGACCAGATAGAGCTACATAAAAAAACTGGGGAAATGGTCTATTCCACTCTTACTGATAAGGCCATGGCAGCCCTAAGGCTGCAAGATTCTTTAAATAACACAAGCACCCAATTGCAAATGAAAAGGCCTCTTCTCAGGCCAAAGATAACAGAATAAAGTCTCTGGAAGACATAATCATCAGCTTGGGTCACAATCCCAAAGATATTAAAAGTATTGAGGCACTGATTAAGAAGAAATATGATGACATAGCTGCACTGAGAAAGCAACTGAAATTTCCAGCCTCAAGGCATCCCCAAACCCAAGAAGTTTTGAAGGGGAATTCACAAGAAGAGATAATGGAGTTGCTCTTAAAGATGACTGAGCGACTAGGTGAAACAGAGAAAGGATTGGAACAAGCTTTCTAGGAAAAAGAAGCTATAATGCAAGCATCCACCACAGAAGCTACTACAACCACAGGTACTACAACAGCAAAGCAACAAACAGTACCAGCGCAGGCGAACACTTCTGGTTTAAGTTCTGATGAATTGACAAAACAAATGGAAAGTTTACAATTAAGAGTCACAGAACTTCAAACCACAAAATTGCAGTTAGAAAACTTGGAGCAGAAATATGATACATCTAAGAAGACAGTTGCTGATAATACCAGGGAAATTAAAAGGTTGGAAAGATTAGTTAAGGCTTTAGAAAAAGATCTTTCATTAGAAAATCCTTTGAAGGAAATAAATGAAATTCTTTGGGGTAATATAATTGAGTTAATAAAAAGTATTTGGCCCTCTATTCAAGCAATTTTTGAAAAAAATGACTTGATTAAAGTAGCTCAGGAAGAAATAAACAGAACAAGAGATGAATTAAGAGGTAGACCTGAGCAGGCCAATCAACTTATTCAATTTTTGAACACCCGAACTAAGCAACAGCTTGCAGTATTAGGAATTGAGGACAGGACCGGCACCATTTTGGAGATAAAAAGAGTTTTCATCAAAAGAACTTTTATGCAGAATTTGGAAAGGAAGTGCTCGGATATTTTGGCTGATATTAATACTTTCAGAGGAAAATTTCAGGTTTTGTTGGACAGTGGGTTACCCAGTCCTATGCTCTCAGAGGACCAGATAATGGACCTGGAAACCTATGTTAAGAAAATAAATATCCATGCTCAAAATACAATTGCTTGTTCTATCAGTTTTCCAGAAGCAACGTTGCCAACAGGGAGAAATCTCTATGACAGGTTGAAGAATTTATTTCATCTTGAACATGAAATAAAGTATTTGTTCCCTGATCAGCCCACTTTTTACAAACTCACAGAGGCTGATGAAACGTTGAGAAAACTTAAAAGAACCATAATAGCAGAAGATCAATGGTGGAACGACTTATTGGAAATTCTATGAAAATTATCTTCAAGATGAGAATTTTATCTTTTTACTATTATGTAAAGGATAAAAATGAGCACAGATGAAAGAGTATCAGTTACACAGGTTAAAGAGTATCCGTAGAAACAAAGAGTGTCAAACAAGCTAAAGAATTACTCAAAGGGACAACATCGAGCCCTGTTATAGCACCTGCCTCCAGCACGTCCTCAAAAGCGGGAAATAGCACACCAGCAATTACTTTTTGTCCTATTTATGAGACCATTTGTCTCCTTTTTATTGTAACTTACTCATTAGTCACCCACGATTATTGGCTAGGTTAGTGTGAGATTTTTTCAATTATTTTTTGTATCATTTTGGAGAAATTTATTTGTGGCTTATTGGATGACAATTTGAAGCTCAGGACTTTTTGCAGGATTCATGTGTCGGACTGCAGTTCAATAAGTCTTTCTACCCTATGTCTTAAGTTTTATATCAGTTTATAATATCGTTATGTCCATTTCTGAATAATTTACATAAAGGATTGAATCATAATTTACTTAATTGTACTCTGATTTCAGATGTGATTGTTCTTAATGTTTTCCTCTAAATTGGTTATAAGCACGAATTCTTAAATTCTCTTGCTTTGCTAATTTAAACATTCTTGATTACTATAATAAAGAATTCTTCATTGCTCTTTGTTTGTAGTCATCTCATTTCTTTCTTTTGAACATGGTGAAAGATTCTTAGCTACCTTTCATCCCTTCAAAATCATCCCATCCACTTTAAATTTTAAGGATTGTTCTCTGTCTAGCTACCTTGCCCTGTAAAGCCATCTTGTGTGTAGAATAGAAATCCAGTAAAGCCATCCTTTGACTCCATAGCCCAATGGACTTAAAACTTGTAACCTTGCCCTTAGTTTGTGGATTCCACCATTTTCAAACAAATTCTTGGACTTATAACTAGCCTAAAACCTTCTAAGAACAAAGATAAATTATAAAGAGAGAGCCCTCTCTGGATGCAGATTGGCTAGATTCTGCATCTGAAGGTTGGTTTGTGGTTACCTCGGGTATACTTTCCTTTTCCACAACTTCAAGGAAAACCTAAGTGATAACAGAAACAAACTTTGCAAGATCTTCAAGTACAATTCAGTGAGCCTATTCCCATATTCTGTGACAACACTAGTGCCATCAACATCTCCAAGAATCCTGTCATGCATTCAAAAACAAAACACATTCCAATCAAATATCATTTTGTTAGAGAACAAGTCGCTGAAAAGAATATCAAAATTGAGTATGTTTATACAAAAGAACAAATTGCTGATATCTTCACTAAACCTTTACCTCATGAAGCATTTGAATATCTTCGTCAAAAGCTTGGGATTCTCCCAAGTTCTCATTTTTTCCTTTTTCAATAATATAAAGCGGGAGTGGAAGTGTGTACAGGTCTGCAGGACGATTGTGTGTCAGCGGGAGTGGAAGTGTGTAGAGGTTCGCAAGATGGTTGTGTTTCAAGGGGAGTTACCCTTTGCCATTGATGTCAAAATGGGAGAGAATGTTGTAGGAAGAGGTGTCATGATCGTAGGGGGAGTACTTGTGTTTCCATCAATGCCAAAGGGGGAGATTATTGATCAGCAGTTGTCATTGATGTCAACCCAAGCAGCACCAGGGGCTAACCCAATATTGCATGGGAATTTTGACCTACCAAATTAATATATTCTGGCTCAATAATGATTTTTATGGTTTATACTTGTCAAGATGTTTCCGTTGATATATGGCACGCCATGTAATTCTTCACAGTTTGAGAGATATTCATGTTTGAAGTTTGTACCCCCAGTTAGTGTGCTAAAACCCCATGGGGTTGAGGCATGGTTCATTGAAAAGTCATAATTAATATTTTTTAAGCTCCTAAGATCCCTCCCACGTTCACTTGTTGAAGCCCCTCTCAACTTAAGCATTCATATAAATTGTGATCTTCATTTCCTCCTTATGTAGGGGATTTGGCTATCTGAAACAGGTCATCGTGGCATTTTCGCTCTAACGTTTTGTATACGAAGGCTCAGAAGCTAAAATTTGTATGAGGCGAAGCCGAAATCCTGAGGAAGCTGCAGTACAAATTTTAGATTAAGTTACGCAATATTTTTGGAGATATGATCTGTGGAAGTAAGGGTTTGTGCAGGCTCCTAAAATTCATCTCAAAGAAGTGACCTTGGTAAATTCGTCATAACTCTCTCTCTGAGTATTGGATTGGAATGCCATAAAAAGTGACGAATAGTGCATAGTCTTTATTTTTATCTCTATCAATTTCAGAAACAAATGAAGAAAAAATGACACGTTGAATGTCGTACAAGTGCGCTCTACTGAAACAGTCCATAATTAGGGCATTGTGAGAGATTAGGTATAACTCTCTCTTCAAGAATCCAAATTGGGTCAGACCTGTGGCATTGGAAAGATGACTTAGAGGAATACTACAGGACCAAAAATAAGATATTGAGGATCTGAAATGACAAAGATACACCAGACTCAATATCGAGTTACTAGAAGGCAAGAAAAAGCTAGATCATGTGTTGTCAAGGGTTGCAAAGGACCAGACTTTCTACGACAGAAAAGCAAAGAAAGGTGCAGCAGAGGGTAGCATGACAAGAGCAGCAACCAAGGTGCATAACAACAACAAGAAGTTCATCATATGAAGTCTTCAAGTGGGCAGCACTGCATACAATCATTGTAAAGGTATCATTGTACTTAGTCATTGTAAATACATGATTGTACAAATTGTACTAGTATCTATCTACCAAGGGTTGAAGAGGCAGTGTTGGGAGATCTAGGATCATCATTAGGTGGTTGTGTCAAAGTTGGGTTATGGTCTAGTATATCTTCTTCTTCTACATCATTCTATATCATTGTAAAGTGGACCATTTTCCCTGGTACGAGAGTCCATTCTTCTTTTATTCTTCTATAGGGTGGTAGGGTGGTGCTAGGGTGAGTTGTAGCTCATTGGGTGTTGGGGCATCCGTTCAGTTGACTACTGAAGAATCTTGGGCATTAGAGCTTCCATATGGTGGGAGCTGGAGAAGAATGATTTTCTAGATTCTAGGAAGTTGGAGCTTTATTTTCAATTGGAGTTGAATATTAAGGAATTATTAGAAAAGCATTAGGTGGTTTTTTTCCCGGAGTGGGTTTCCACCTTAAAAAATGTGTGCATTTGTGTTCCTCTTTTTTACTGTTATCATTGTACAAACACTGATAATAATTGAAGATTAACTAATTCTCTAATTGAAAGGAATACTGATTCACCCCCCCCCCCCTCTTAGTATTTCCAACACAGCTGCCGGCAATATTTGTAGGATTGCCTGGTCGGGTTTGGGTAGTCCCTTGCAAAGTGCCCTACCTCCCCGTAGTTATAACAGATTAGCTACCCACGTCCTCTTCCTGCGCTCCCCCTGACCTCCCCTGCCCCTTGCTAGGGAACCACCGAAGCTCGCGGGAGATCTAGGCAACGCAAGTTCTGACTATACTCTATACAAGCTTCCTCGATCTATCACCAGCTCATAAGTGCGACAATTGTGCTCATCATGTCCTACTGACTGGCATAATCTACACCATTTTTTCTTTAGTTCGCCCGTGCTTAGCCGAGGGCACTAAGCTATATCATGTAGCCCCGCTACTCGACAATCATCGCACCATAACGCAGACCCGTTTGAGCCTGGACATAGCGGACTAGGGCCTCCTACGTGTATGTAATCTATCAGGAGCAGGCACTGATCCTTCATATGTCTAGACGTCCAACATTGTATGCACCATAGGTCTGTACTAGCTCCTTTTCCTCGTTCCCTCCATAGGTTCTGAATTTCCATGTGCATGGCTCCGAGCTGCTCCTAAATTTGCTGTACTCCTCCCAAAATGTCTTCTTTGGGCGTGACTTCTAGCTTCATGGCGGTTTCTAGAGCTTTTTCTTGTGACTCGAAGGTCTGGTGGTACGCAAATTAGGTAGTAGCATAGCGATGAACCATTCGGTGTGTTGTTTTTTGTCATACTTAAATCCTCCTTCTTTGATCGCTTTTTTTTAGTCTCTGATCAGCTTCCCATACAAACTCAGTTGCTCCTTGCTTGAATTATTTCACATATGCTATGATTTGAGAGTAGGACTTAGGTTTGTGGAACTGTTGTTTTAGGGCGTCCTTAATATCTTGAATAGATGCATTCCCATTTTGAGATATGTATCACATATACCAATCCAGTGCTCTCTCTTCGAAGGCTAGGGACAGTTACGCTCTTTACACAGTATCACTCACCACCCCCTACACAGTCCACACCGAGTCTGCCACAAACCAAAAATAGTCCATGTCTTCATCTCTCACACCCTTAAAGGTAGGTAACTTCAAGTGCGTTTCCATGTCCCCTTTGGGAGGGGTTTCGGGTGAGGTCTTATTCTTCTGCAGTTCTGACGTCAGTGTAACTAGCGGGCTTTGCGCAGCTGCCCTTTTCAGTGGGATATAGACAGATTTACGCCCTT
Source organism: Pinus albicaulis (assembly GCA_034641835.2). Lineage (NCBI taxonomy): Eukaryota > Viridiplantae > Streptophyta > Pinopsida > Pinales > Pinaceae > Pinus > Pinus albicaulis. Next base: position 4,346 of record JAXQQM020078847.1, on the reverse strand, counting down.
CTTGATTGGTACGATAGTACTTACCGCTCCGTGTTGTACTTTCATCTAGAATGGAACTCATTCACTCGAACTTTCTCTTCTTCCTTGTCAGGCTTCCAGTACTTTCTTGTCATTACCCGATCCCTTTCTCAAAATGCTCCAGGTCTCGGCAATGGAACCATTTGTTGGCTCGAGGGGTCTTGACTCAGGTTCGGAGTTCAAGGTTTCCCAACGAACCCCTATTCTATTGGCCCTTTCGGCAGTGACCCGCTTGAACAAGTCAAAGTCTCACCCGAAGTAGTATGGGTGGGTGCTGGAACCAGGTTTCCACACCCTAAGAAAGGGTAGGTAAGGCAAGCAGAGCTGCGTCCGGCCCCGTGATGCCCAAATCGCTTCTTTCTGCACAAGGTTCATAGGCCTATTTTCGCATCCACGTGCGCAAGGCCTACAATTTTTGATAATTATATACTTCTATGACAGTAGGACAATATTGCATAAAACATAACAGATAGATCCAGATACAGTAAACACACTTACACAGATCTTTTGCAGCTTGAATATAGAATGAGCATAATACAGCAATTACCAATGATTCGCAAAAGCATTACACATAGATTCAGTTCTCAACACAATATTTCTATTCATCAATTCATCAATTCACTCTTACAATACCGTCCTAGCCTGCACACACAACAACAGGGTCCTCACACAGCAGGACTCTAGATCTCCGCGTACACAGCCAGCCGGAGTCCGTTCCCCAAAAACCAAAATAGATATACTAAACCACAGATTGCATCAATAGCTCTTCATTTCTCTATTGCCTTACAATTCAAAATATTCCTCTATTTATAATAATCTAGCCTAAGCTTTCCTATGGTCCGCATCCCGTGGTTTTCGAACCCCTGATTTACCATTTGACCCATTACAATGCTTTCGCAGCTTTGACCCACCCCAAAACCACTACGCTAGCCTAATTATAATAAAAAAATATACAGAATCCGACCAGTTTCGCAGCTCGTATGAGACCTTGTTCCAACACTATTTTTTTTCCTTCCTGCTTGTTTGTTACAAAAATCAAAGATTCAAAGGTGAGCGACTTTGTCTTACCAATCAAAGGTTTTTCTCAAAATTTTCCCTTTTCCAACCTCTTGGTTCATCTCTTCCCTTCTAGACAAGGTTTTTAGGTTTTTTAAGTAACAGTTAACATTATGTGAAGAGGAAGATTTAATTTATCCTCCTTTTGAAGGAAACTCTATGGTCGTCAACTGATATTGTGTTGGTGGTGTTGAATCCACCAACTTTCATGGGATCTCCCCGATATGAAGTCCCAATTAGACCTCACACCATTTGGTGTAGGAGTCCCATCTGGAAAAAATACCCGATTGCCTTATTCTTAAAGATATGCCTTGGCTCTTGCTGTCAACAAGGGAGAGTGATGCCAATGTGCTTTCGCAAGGCAAGGGGGTGCACCTGGTGAGTGTATGATTGCAAGTGTGTCAAGGTTATTCTATTGCAAAAGGGGGGAGAAAGAGGGGTGTGCCTCTAACAGAGAGGTAATAGTACCACTCAGGAAGAGACACTCGTGAACCAAAGGATTCCTTCTAACATCCAGCGGAATAGTCCACAACGGATGTGATGGTCATTAAACACAACATGTTACGAAAGATCTGTCCAAATTCCTTCATAATAGTGCACAAAGACGTGAAAGTGATTATGCACACGATGATATGAGATAGATTTGTCTGATATCCTATGGAATATTCCACAAGGATGTGACAACAATTACAACCATTGCAGCGCGTTCTCAACAAGATAAGTGCTAAAATAACCGAAATAGTTCAACAATGTTAGTAAATGTGAAAATCAAACATGAAGTACAAATATCCACAGAATAGTGTTACAGACATTCATAAGTCATGTGTGAAGAACATGTTGGCCTTGAAAGGCTTTTGTTATTAAGTAAAAGTTCTGAGACACATATATACAACGAACATCAATAAATCCAATAGTGGAGCATTGGAGCCACTCCTTGCTCCATAAAAGAACCAGATATTCTCTCTATTGCTTTACTGGTAGAGCCAAGGTGAAAAAGTCATTTGCTCATACAATGAGGGAGTATATATAACCAAGGGTGACTCTTTGACTACCCTCATGACCATTTAACTTCCCATGAATTTTCCACTTACACAATGCTTTACATTCATGTGTGTCCTTTGGACTTCCACTTCACAATACATTTGTTTACAATGCATATAATATACAATGGTGATGTGGCGACATGACCACTCATGACATGACACTGCTGACATGGATTTCTTGATGGCATGGCAATGTCAGGCCAATGTTGATGTTGAGAGTTAAGTGTCTTCATGAAAGAGCTTTCCTTCACTCCTCTGCAAGCCTTAGTGATAGGGAGTCTTCAATGATCTCAAGTCTTGAAAGTGGTCGCAAACTAGTGCCCTTTAGCTTTCCCTCGATCAATCATCTTGTAAGTTCAGCCGCAAGAGTGTCTTTGAGCATGTTTTCCTCCTTCCTTTCTTTCTTCATCATCTCGTCGTGACTTGATGGAGAACATGTTCTTGCAATTCACTCACGATGGGACGACATCAATCCTAAAATCCCTAGTCTAAGATGATGCATTATGATCCATAAACTGAGCCCAGGACAGGTGGTAGGCTAGGCAAGGAGGCTCGGTGACTTTGATTGCCTTTGATAACTGTAAATATTCTCATAATTTTTGACATCTCCCACTACTCCCACACTGGAAACTGTAATTTGTGACATCCATACACATAAATCCAATTCAACAAGGTACAATGTTCTACACCTTCCACCTCTTCTAACCAGAGAACCCCCAAGCATTTAGCCCCTCAAGCCATGTACACTGCAATAAACCTAGTATTCTATTCATCTTCACACAAACAGTTCCCAACAGCCTCTCCAAAGATACCAATGTCTCAATACTTCACAGCTCTTCCAATTCCTTGCACCCGCTAATATTCAACATTTATAGTTTCGATAGACCACAAAGCCCTTCTACTTTCCTTAGTGCACCACAAACCCTCAAGTTCAAATTTATCATTTTTTTTTCCAATGCTCCAACCTCCACCAGAGCATTACAATCAACAGTTTCGACATGTTGAAGGTTGAGGCAAACATCTTTAAAATAGGATACCTCCGAAGAGCCTCTTGAAATGCCAAATATTTCAATTTCTTCTCCATATTTTATGAATGGTGGGTCACTTGGCTAAAAATACTCTATTTTTAACACTTCAAGAGTGATCATCTCTTTTATTTTCAACATTTTCAATAGGATCAACCTTCTAATTGAGTTAGGCAAACATTTATATCCTTGGAAAAAATTGAGCTCTAATTCCTCCAAGTTACTTGGAAAATTGAATGACGGTATTTATAATGATTTGCTTCCTAAATATAGAATTTTCAAATTACTAAGATATTCAAGAGCACTAGGCAATTATTTTAGGCTTGTACCTAACAAATTCACGCTTTGAAAGTTTTTAAGTTTCCAAAGGAATCTGGGAGAATCTTCAGATGGGGGCAGTAGGAAAATTCAATAGTTTGGAGGTAAATTGCAAAAGGAATCTGGTAGCATCTGCAGATAGGAGCAACCGGACATGTCAATAGTGTGGAGGTTCGCTAAGTTGCTGAAGGAATCTGGAGCATTTGTAGATGGAAGCAAGCAGACAACTGAATAGTTGGGAGGTTTTTCAAGATGCCAAAGGAATCTGGGAACGACTCAATCTCTGACAAGCCCCTTAACTCCAAGTGTTTCAAGGACTGCAGATCACCAAATTCATCAAGAAAAGTTTTCAGGCCAGTAGTATCATATTTTTCATTGCGCAACAAAAATTTCTCAAGATGCTTCAGCATCACTAAGGATTTTGGAATATATGGATCTCAAGCATCAATATCCAACTCCCTAATCTGCACATGTACCTGCATTATTCACTATTTCAAAGTGGGTTTGACGTTGGATGTTTGCTTTTGTGGACGTTTCTAGAGCAAGAAAATTTTTACAATAAATAGGGAAAAAAAACAAAACAAAACCTTTAGACAAGAAACATAAATTACATGATTACCCAGGATTCCTGTGTCCAGATCATTTCGAATTCTACCCTCTTTATTTGTAAAACTCTTAAATTCTCCAGTGGATTCCATGAAGGAAGGGAGGGGTACGAATAGTTGTACCAGCATAGCCATTTTAGTTGGGGTATTTGTGCAGCATTGAATATGCCCTGCACAGGATATCCTTTAGCCCTAACCAATTGCACAGCATTGATATGTTTCGCAAGCTTTTCAAATGATTGCGGAGGAAATTTGGGAACCATGCTAATACCTCGCACCTA